>JBBPPA010000604.1:0-19281 GCA_038091735.1 Leccinum pellstonianum | reverse complement strand
TTGGACCTACAAAATATCGGGTCGGACTATCCGCTTCGCTCCAGTGGCTCAATCTTTCCAAAAGTGTACAGACCCAAACTTAGACAGCATTGTAATCTACAACATGCGTGTGAAGGTTTCAAGTGTCAATGTGCCTGTCTGCCCACACACAGAACTTGGTACGATCGCGACGATAACCGTTGGTGGGGCCATTCTCGGCCCATGTTCATGTTGTCTAGCATCGCTCTTGCAACCGACACAGAAACTCTACACAATTGGCCATTTTGGAATCTTACTTTTGTTTCTTGATATATGACCGCAGCGCATTTTCATCAGCTTCGAGAACTCTTCTCCAGGTTCCAGTAGGGCACAGGTATCACAGCTCTTTTCGTAGGCAGTCGGATCAGCTCAGTCTGCATTCTTGAAACTCCAATCCATGAGATAAGCTTATTCGCTTTGGGAGCCTGAGTATGAATCTGGGAGTGGGTCGGCCCTTCGACTGCCACTCTCTTGCGCGCGGGAGGACAGGGGGGAGATCCACTGGCCTGTTGAGAATCCATGTGCTGTATCATGCGCCGCAGAAGTCTCCAACGTCTTCTGTAGTTGATCCAAGGCAAGAGTTATCGCACTTATTTGTACACTTCATATCAGTTTATCGTACTCGATGATATCCTTACACGCTACATCCTGGCCCTTGAGGAGCGTCCGCACCCTCTCCGACGAGGCCCATTTGGGGTGATTTCGTCGGGGAGGCTAGGTAGAGATTAGTTTGGATATGCATGTCAAGGGTGACCCATAAACATGAAACACTAACCGGGTTGCGGTTGCTGTCTCTCCGAGTAAATCTGACCACTCTGTTTCTGTCCGGTATCTAATACGTTCTGCTGGTTCTTTGGTTCGTCCGCGCCGATAGCGCCCTCAGCCTGGGTTGTAGTCCCCGAGGTGGGCAACTGCGGAGGGACACTACCCGCCCCCGTCGTCGGCTGCGATGTCGATGGAGTTGCATTGGGCTGCGGCTTTTCTTCAAGTTTGGCCGCCTCAGGCGCCTGGGTCCCCGCGCCCACTGCAGTCTCGCCGGTCTCACCGCCAGTGGGAACCGCCTTCCCCTTTATCTGCGCCAAACCCTGTTCGATCTCGGACCGACCCTTGGCAACGAGGTTCTCATTCTTGCCCTCAGTATCAGAGCCCGAGGAGGACTCGACGGCGCCCATCACGGATCCACGAATGTTCTCGCCGATGCCTGACATCCACGTTCGACATCCACGTTCGAACACATCAACGAGCGCTCCCACCGTGAGGGGGAAAAGACTCACCATGGACGACACGGGCAGCGCCTCTGTAAAAAGTGAAAATGATGGTCAGCTCAGCACAACGACGAGGAGGCAAGCTCGCTGCACGTGCTTGATTTTGTCGCTAAAGCTCGTGTGTTTCTTCTCGGACATGGCTGGTGAAGGGAAAGGACAAGAGTGGGGTATCACTTTGAGGGGCTGGTCTGTGACTATATCCCCCTATGATGTCGCCAATGACGTCATGGCGTTCAGCGCTGGAGGTGTTCCGGCCCCTCTGTGGTATATCCGGATATATGTCGTCATGTGCGTCTGTGGAAGTAATAGAAAGAGGTGACTGACGTAAGCAGGCCACCCATCAAACTCAGATCGAAAATTTTTTCATGACACCTAGAGCAAAGCCAGAGTCTCACGCCAGAGCGCTGTTGTTCATTGATAAGGCAACCAAGTCACAGTCCCACGCTAACAACCGACCGTCGGACAAAAGAGAGTTGTTGTACAAATTTTCATTTTATTTTTTTAATCTTCACATCTACTACACAAGACCCATACAGACACACGAAAGCACAGGATTCCGCGAAAGAAAAAACAAGTAAAAGTAAAAAGTAGTTGAGGTAGTGTGGATGGAGAGAAATAAGGTATAATGATAGGAATTTAAAGGTCAAAATAAAACCGTTTGCGAGGTATATGCTACATTGCCGTCTTCCAAGATTCTCGTTCTTTACTTTGTTTGTGTTTTTACCGCCAATTCGAGTCCGTTGGGAGGAAGGGAGGGGGAGGGGAGGGGAACAGATTAGGAAAGAAGAGACAAGCCGAAAAGAAAGGAAAAAGAAAAGCCGAAGGGAAAATTACAGTATAAGGATAAAGTGAGCCGGTCAAGCAAGGTTCAATAGCCAAACGTCAGGTCCGACCTTGGTGCTGGACAGCCCCATGAAGCGCGTCCGCCCACGCAAAAAGTCTACCCGTTTGACGCCCTTTTGGTACTGTTCGTCCGCTGCCTCCTTCGACGGGGCGCGCCCACATCGGTTGTGGAATGCGATCGACACCTCGTCCTTGAGGGCTTGCGTTGGCAGGCTGTTGTACTCGGGCGGTAGCACCGGGTGACGCAGGAAGCAGTAGAGCGCTTCGAGCAGGTCGCGCACAGAGACGCAGTGCTTCGTCGGCGGGATGACGAGCCGCCAGGGGAACTGGTCAATGATGAGCGTTATGGTGTGCAGGCCCGGTTGCGTAGCAGGGTCTTCAAAGACCTGTACGGGGGAACTGAGCGGTGATGCATGTGGGTTGAGGATGAGCATGTGTGGGGGCAGGGAGATGTCATATTTGACGGGCGAATCGCATGGATAGTATGCGAGAACAGGGTGAATGCCAACGGGGCCGTCGGGGAGGGGGAGTGATGCATAATTATTCTGTGGAGGTGTGCAGGGTCCGGACGAGTCTTTGGATGATGGGAGCGACGAGTCAGAGAGCGTCGGCGAGGAGGCCGACCTGGGGGAGTAAAAGATGTTGTCGTCGTTGAAACGGACGTGCTTTCTAGATGAGGTAGACATCTTTGAACGTCTGCGGTTGCGACGCGATAGCGAGGAAAGGACTCTGCGAATGAGCCGAAGTGGGCGAGAAAAAAAAGTGGTCGTTGTGTGACGACGGAGTGTGGTCGATGGGAAAGGTGGGTGTATGCGGCTAGTTTGTTCAGAGACGATCGAAAGACGACTGTTATATACGAATCGTCTATCGTCGGGGGCGCAGCCTCCGTTGAGTTATGACTGCATTGCCGCAGTGCCTGAACCGAGCTTTTGTATGAGAAGAGGGGGAAGGGACACGGTTCGCTTCAAGTCCGCCTCGAAATCGGGAATCCACGAAAATGCTTCCTATTACGATCGCAGCTGGGAAAAAAGGGGGAGGGATTGAGATAGGCGGGATTGCGATTCCACCGCAGTTCGAACACAGCTGTCGCGGTGTCAAGCGTCCATGTTATTACGGCACTAGGCAAGCGCGGGACCGTCATGTCTCCTAGCTTGACCGACTCACCTAAACATGCGAACTGACTCGAAGCGTAGTGACTCAGGCTGACTCAGAACATTCTTCAGAAACTCACAGGCGGCCGATCGTTTTGTAGGGTTTCCACATCAGTTCAGAGAAGGTGGCAGTGTAATGCGATCTCGTGCCACTCGCTACCATTGACAAGCGTCGGAAAAATTCTTGTCCAGCAACACTGCCCTGCTCGTCACTAACATGCAAAGTCCTGTTCTTATCTAGATCGGAGGCTTGTGAGTGAAGTATTGACCCACTGAGTTTCCACTCCAGGTGGCAATAGATCTCTGTCTTCGAACAACAGGTTTGACGATCTCCGACGTTTATCTCCGGGAGCGGTGTATTCAAAAATATCACAAGACGACACAAGTACTTACACAGCAAGCGCTAAGCTTGCTTGTGCTCACTAAGACAACACTTAACAATGTATTGTTTCGGACCGTGCAAGAAACCCGTCCTCGCCCGCTAAGCGCAATGCTGTAGTCTGGGTCAAGCGGACCGCGTGGCAGAAACTGATCTCCTTGGAGCTTTTCACAGTTGTTTCTCTCCTCCCCTATAATCAACACATATGGCGCGATCACCCGACCGACACCCACATGCAAGAACTGATGTGATGCAGGATCATCGTCTCCCAAACCAGACCAGGGTAGACCCCCGGATACTCATTTCGCGCTGCCGCGTCGGCAGAAGGCATCGCCTGCGACAATTTTCTCTCATACCGTGCCGTCATCATATCATTTCATAGGATCCTGTGTCCGCTTGGGTTTCCCAGGCACAAGATACGATCAACCCTAACTAGGACGTGGAGCTCCAAAGCAACTCTGTGGCATGCGCAGCTTGTTTCTGAAAAGTGGTCATATTGGGTTCATATCCAATCAACAAGCCTTCTCCGCCTGACTGTGACTCTGCGAGAAGATCAAGCACGGCCGCAGCTGTCACCAGGCGATGAGCGGCATCCATTGACTTGTGATTCATGCTCGCAGTTCCACATGCCCAGGCACGTACTACGTCGTCACCACAGTCGTAACTGGACACGTCAGTGTGAGATACGGGGTGGCGCGGATTGACATTCGGCGATCAAATAATCTCCCGTTTCTCGAGAGTTCTCAGAGGTCCCCTATTCCTCGCACTAGTATCCCGCCCATGTCTGCCCTTTTAGTCCACCTCTGCACTCTGTTCATTCTTGGAATCATGACAAACCCTATAGCCTGTACATATATGTAGTACTTGCTCTTCTGGGCGGGGGCGCAAGAACCCCCTGCCCTAATGTCCTTTTTTATCAGTCTCGGGATTTATTTATGGCTCTAGTCAAGCTCGGAGGTGATGCAATATGACACTAAAAAGGGGGTCTGCGTGGCACCTTGCCACAATATATTCCCAAATCTTCACGGGTGGCCCTTGTTCTCTTGATATATGACAAGATGTCAGCGCCCAGCAACAGCGTATTCCATCAGCTTCGAGAATACTCTTCTGCTACGGTACTAATAGGACACAACGTATCACGGCTCTTTCTCGCGGGCGGTCGAAGAGAGCCTTTGCCTCTGCGTTTTTCAATTTCCAACCCATGAGATAAGGTACCCACTGTAAATATGGATACGAATCTCAGAGAGACCGTCTCCCCCCGTTCGCGTCGGTGATTCGTCTGGTCTGCTGGCGGGGGATCGACCGATCACTGATGCGGCTATACTCGTATTGTGGCTGGTGTGTACTGCCACCACATCATCGTTATCGTCGTCCAACCCTCCATTGGAGTTGTGCGCGGAGGGGAATCAGCGCCGATCGAGAATTCGTGTACGGTATCGTGAGCCGCGGAATCCCTTTTGTGGAGCCGTACACGGCCTCCGAGACTTTCGGGAGCTGTGCGTAGTACGGCCGCATCATCGCCACCCTCTCTCGCGCAGGCACGGGACAGGCGCCGATCGAGGACCCATGTGACTGGTCCCTGACGTCTGGCACTGACGCGGACAGCTGGATCGGACATGACGGACTTTTGCATTTGGCGGGGCGTCTATGCACCGATTTCCTTTCCATCATCATCTTCCATCATGTTATTTCCACCCCTTTCCAATCAGTACGGCGTCAGCCTGAGACTGTGCTCGAAGACGCCGGTCTCGACAGTGACCGCCGGCGCGCGAGTCCGTCCGTTCGGTCCTGGACCCCGGATTCAAGTTCTTCATGAAATTGCTCTGCGGCAAGCGTGCTGCGTATCTCATCCGCAGTGCGCTGCCAAGCCTACCAGCCGCTCAGATCAGATCTACACCACGAGGGTTCAAAGAACGTTATGATCGAACGAAATGATGAATCGATTTGAAGATTTGAAGATGGCCGCGATGCGATCGGACACTGGAATCTTGGATCCTTGGTTTCCTAGATCGATGCACCGCCGCTGCCTAGGATGATGGCTCGGGGAAACAAAGAAGTAAAAAAAAACGAATGCGAACACGAGAAACGTCGCTCAGGTTACCCGATGATGTCCGGCCGTATGGGAAAGCTATTGGGGACCCCATGGTCCTTCCAGACCCGCGTGGTGTCCTGCGGTGTGACATGGGTCAATTTGGGTCATCCGTAAAAAATTGTTCGCGCTACTTCCTTTTGGCCGACGGAAATCGACTGTGCCCTGAGCCGGATAATGAAATACTGGCGCTAACCAGGCGCACCTAAGCCTATTACATTGGCGCACGAATGTTTGGGCGCAATACTATATGCGTGGGCGCCCCTCGCGTTGATCTAGATGACGTTATTTAGGGATGATAATATTCTGCGCAGATCCTGTAGCATAGCCTGCCAAGAACCGTAGCGCCGAAGGCGGGTCGAGGCGGGGCGGGGTGGAGCAAAGGGGGAGAGGGGAAGGGTGCCGGGGGATGGGCGCATCGCATATGGCCGCTTGCTTCAAGTTTACTGTTTGACGAATTGATCAGGCAGTCCCGCCCGGAAATCTCCCGGGCTGAACACCACGAAAACGGTATTATTGAGCCATCGTGTGTGTGTCGGTGCTCGGGATCCCATATCTGGAAAATCTAGAATTCTGTTTGATGTCTTTGGTCACTGGTCTCATTCACCGCCGTTTCATAGGGATAATGAGAAAAAAAACGCAAAAACGCAAACGTCCCTTGGGGAGCTTTATGAACCGGTTGGCAGAGTGCCTGGGGACGCCATGGAAGATTTGATTATGGTTATCTCTTTATCCCTTGCTTTTTTTTCACCAGACGGCAATCGGCACCCAGACGCAAACACTTCTCAGAGAGCATACCTGGCAGTTTTAGTTTCTTCTGGCCTGACGCGGTGATTAACTCCCGGACACCAATGTCAACATTTCCAGGTCCTAGTAGACCTACTACATTCGCTTAGGTGGGTTCAAGTAGTAGTAATACGTACATACGCACCTCACCCCTCGGGCCGATCCAGTTTCTTCACACAGGAGCCTAAGATAAGACTACCCGCTCGAATCCTATAGGCTATGTCATAGCCCCAACGAAAGCGCCGGGCTGGGGCGGGGGGTAAGAGGGCGCATCACTTACTGTGACAAATAAGGAAATCCCACCCGGAAATCCCCTTGGGGAGCAATGGCAATGGCACAAAAACGGTACTTTGGAGCCATTGTGTGTCCCCAATCGGTGCCCTTATTTGGGAGACTGAGTCCGTCTTCCTGAGGACCTGCCAGCCAGTCATCAATTCTGAGTCAGGCAGTGTTGAAATTTTCGCGCTGACTTGTCAACACTCGGCAGAGTCATACACATACGGTTTGAAAGTCGCTGAAAGTGTCCACGGTACGTTACCTGTGGCAATGGTGATTGATGCCCGGGAGCATCCTGGGTGTCTACTTGGCTGGTGGGACAATGCTACTAGCAGAGTGACGGGTGCTGTCCACCTCTCATCATAGACATTGCACTGTGGGTGGTGGTGGCGCCAGTCGAGTGGCTTCCTACGGCCTGGTGGGGAATGAGACCCTCGAAGAGTATGTTCTGATTACGGTCAATCGCCGCAGTCCTAATTTGATGATGAAAATGACCCACGATCATGACGACGGTCTGGGTGGCGTTGAATGGCCTCCGTCAAGGTGCCGGGGGAGTAATTTCGGCTCCACAGACGAACTAGACCCAAGTTGGCCTCGAGCCCCGAGTAAGCCTGATGGAGGAATTACTAATCAGGTGGCAGCCGAGGGTCTCTGAGACGGCACATGGATCTTACCTCCTCGGTGGGTCGTACTGTCATGTGAGCAGGCTCATTCTATCTTCCGGCAATACAGCAAGACAAATGATTCCTTGCTCCGCATCCGGGCATCAATCAAGGCATTCCCGCCAACCATTGGTCCGATTCGGAGAAGAACAACATACAGTACAGTAGTTGAAACAATTTAAAGAGTCCGCGAAATAACAACCTTACCTTAATCATGGGCTTAGCTCCCCGCAGGCTCTAAGTAAGACATAGTATGATCTGACTCACCTGGCTAGTGGAGGGGCATGCCAGTGAAAGATGTTCCTAAGAACATAAATAAAAGTCACATCAGCAATGCCTTTAATAAGTTAGCAAATTGAAGCCTATCAGGCGACCAAGTTCAACTCGCAATAGTCGGCTGACTAATAAACCTACACCTCTTACTCCGACGCTGGCGTTTCCGAATTTCCATAAGCATGATGACCAATGACCATCGTTGAACGAATCTGAGACTCCGTTTACTAAGTCGTAAGTACCGGGAGAGCGCGTTCTTATTCATGCCGGGAATAGACCGATCAGAAGCAATTCTATTACCGTAGGCGGTGTGGGCGGCTAGTAGTCACTCGGATTGGACTGGCGCGCGCGGGAGGTGACGCACAAGAGCGGCTCGAACCGTTCGTCTTCTGCGGGGGTTTCAACAAAATGATCGCCGGAAAACCTTGACGTTCCGTCTTGGAATTCTTTATGAAACGAACTGCTGGTGTTCATATCTTCTCTGCTGTTGCGCCCTGGGTTATGTGACAAACAGATGCGATCAACCGCGTTGACTCTTCTGAACACTCGGCTCCTATCACAGGTTCTTGATGGGAAGGATTCCAAGCATGGTCATATTAGCCTGACGCCGTGGGTTTCTATTGAGTCGACATTTTTTTTTGGGGGGTTTGATTCCTGCCTTGTAGAGATCGGCGACATGAGCGTGCCGAATTCCTTGGTCGTCTGTGTCAGCAGTTAGAAAACTTGGGACAATCCTATTGAAGATCTAGACTTGCCCAGCCAAGGCGGATCCATGCAACGGCGCAGCAGCGCTCAGCCATCGCACCTAGACTCGGCTCGCACGACAGGGGCTGGCGAGGCCATGCGTGGTGCTTTAGCGTGGTGCAGTTCTACTTGGGGTGCACTCACGGGGGTGTCTACAGTATTGGCTGTTTGTGGGGCGACGGGCGCCATTCCGGCTCACCGACTCTTTCCGCTCACGGCCAATTCCCAGTGCCAGTAGTCTAGCGCTCGCAAATAGTCGTGACGTGCGTGACCGGCAGACACGGCCTAAGTTATCTATCCTCCTTTCTTTGTGCGCATTTGAGCTAAGTGGGCGCCAAAATGGAATGGGATGAGGACGCTTGAAGAAGTGAGCTCCGGCGTCAGTCAATCGCCGCGGCCTGATCCATGGCGGTGATGACCATAGTCCGGCCCGCGGTGTTGAATGGCCGCTAATGATTGTGTAGGCGGCGGGGGAGAAATTCTCGCTCCACACTGGCAATTCGAATGACCCAGACCCCAAGCACCGAGTCGGCCGATTGTAATCCAGTGGCACTCGAGGTCAGACGGCACGGATCCCAGCTCCGTGTGGACTGTACCGTGGTACTTTCGGGAAAGCCGATTGCCCCACAGCATGACAAATCGTTATTTGTGGTACATTGCCGAGGGCGCAGTCTGTGTCTTGGAGCTCCCCGTATGTTCCGTTCCGCGGGAACAAGGGAAAGTACGGAAGAGCTGCAGTCTCAAGAAAGACTCGCCTGCAGGCCAAGTTCCGGGATGCCGCAACAGGCAATTTGACGTCCTCATGACATCACATTGTAAACATGGTTCACGGATATGTTTGATACATTTTTAGACCCTGTAGAACCTGCAAGACTCAGCACAGTACAGGCTCGGCATGTACCGTACCTTTGAATAAATGGCCGCAGACCACTACCGATTCGAGAAGAGTGAACGTATCATCAAGACATGAATATCCGGCATCCTCCGGCTCTACGCGAGATATGCAGGTCATGTATTTAAAACGCTTGTGTCAAATATGAGCGGCTCGGAACAAACGAAAACTGGCAGTGGAGTGCTTGCACACCATCTCCAATATGTCACTAAGTGTCACTATCGATAGGCACGCATATGCTGAGTAATGCAAGGTATGGAGAACTCAGTACTGACCTGATCATTCTCGTCCGGGTCTCGCTTCAATGGATCAGTGTGCATGTCGAGGTACCATTTCGGTCGCACAGATTGATCCAATTCCAGTGCCTCTTGCACCATCCTAACAAGCCTTTCTCGATCCCCGCCTCCTTGTATCTTCTCCATCGTATAGTTGTCGTATAGCCCGAGGAAAACGTCGCAATCCGCTGTATCCCCTCCAAATGGCCAGCCGAACGCGATTTTGTGCCGCACGCGTTTCGACAAGTGCTGTGCCACGAAGAGCAGTGTCACGGGAGATACGATGTGGGGGAGATGGAGGAGGTATGCGGTCAGACCGTGCTTCTCTGCGTATTCGTAGAGGACTACGACGTCGAATATGGGGATCGCAAAGTGGACCAAGGGCGGCTCTGGGTTGGAAGGGGCGACGCGATATAGATCAGGGAGCTGGATCATGAAACGTTGTGGTGCATAAAGTTGGAGACGTTTCTATCCACCTGAATCAGCGCAGTCGATAAACCGAAGAGACGAACGATACGAACAAGTATGTGCTTGTCACACTCGAGGTCCAAATGCCGTTCGGTAGACATGCTGTATACGTGGTGGATCACTGTAGAGATAGAAGCGGCGTATAAAAATAAAAACTTGGTTGAACAGGATTTATATCCAAATCAAATAGTCTCAAATGTGATTATTGGTCAACATCCAAACCCAGAATGAGAAGTAACGAGAGCACTATGATCCGAGTATCTGTCCCTCGGTGCAACGCGGGGATTCCACTCGTCCCTGTTACCAGTGCACATATCAAATGAATAGATATTGTTTCCTGGGAGACAATGGATACCTGTAGGCTGTGGGCGATATATGAGCACCAAAACACATGACTCACTACGCGGAGGACACCGCCCAAAGACGATACACAGACCCCCGCGAGCCAGTTGCCTGTATCTAGTATTGCCTCAGAGATGACTTCGTTTTTTGGAGATGGAAGCGACCGCTCCCACCTTGTCCCTACACTGGAACTCAGCTCCGGTTCTGGAAGATAAAACGCGGACTCAAGACCCTGTACAGGCCGAGGCCATGTCCCCCAAGTATAAAGTTATTAGACCCTCCATGGCAGAACTCTGCCAACTTTATTCGCGAAGAGACACTTTGGCATCAGCTCTCACACTCACCTGCGGGCGCTGTATTCCAATGGACCCGTCCGACCGCTGCTGTCCATCAATGTTGATTTGAGGCTGAGCCAGAAAAGGTGTTCATCGAGAGACAAGGATCGGAGGACGAAGGAGCAGACTCCAAGTCCGGGCCGATCGAGCTCCGCTTCAATGTCAGCCCTTCGAGAGTGTCACATCATCCGGCATGGCATCGGGCAGGTTGGCTTCGAAGAAGTCAGGGCTTAGTTCCAGCAGAAAGTTGGGAGCAGGAGCAGGCTGGTCAAGCTTAAGGTGAGTTGCCGCATTCGGTGGTCACCGACTCTGACTCTCTTCATTCCATAAACCTCATCCACGTCGCGTCGCGCATGTTGAGGCCCGTTGTACTCTGAATATGGCACCCTGTACCCTCGCACCTACTCTTTGCAGAGGCACTCTTGACCACTCAAGCGATCAACGCGACGAGACGAGACTTTCACTCATCATTTTTCGGTCGACCAAGATCTCTCCCAACAAGGTTATTCGTGTTCAAGAATAGTGAAGGAGATGGCACGGACTGGTCCAATGATTAGAGTCCACCTTTCTGCTGCTTAGAGTCTTTGCAATCAAAAGTGACGGCTGCGACGTGGGCTCCACGCTCGGAGAGCAAGCCTTCGAATTTTGCATGATGTCACACAATTCAACAACTCATTCAACACTACCGACTCATTTATCCTCACTCGTCTCGGACAACGAACTAATATATTCCTCCTTGCCAAAAGCGGCTTTACATAACGACATAAAACGATTCCATTGACGTCAATCTCCACATTCCTACACCAGCCAGAATAAAGCTCGTTCGACCACGACCCAGCGCAAACCCAGCGTGCCATCTATGCGTACAAACCGAACTAGGAACAAGTGACTCCCCCAAATGCGTAGGTGCCTGGGACTGCAGCCGGACACCCAGCACGATCTTGATGCGAATTACAGTTTTCCTGATCGTCCGCAGCCTTGCAGCATCGGAGACAAAATCGGTTTGCAGACGGTTCCACCCTTTTTGTTGTAACCGCAAGCACGGTGTGCAACGCAACATCGACAATCAGCCGAAACGTAGCATGGACACTGGAAAAGTCTCACTGTTCGATGAAGCTCGCTCCATAGCCTCCGAACGTGCATTGCGCACCGTTGGGGAATCGACTGTCAAACTGTCCGCCATCATCGCCGCTCGCGAACGGGAACTGGCTCGCGTCCATACATCCCGTTATCTGAATCGATCACCAGCGGGTTCGTCAGTGGATTAATGATGGCGTGTTCGCCCATAGAATCACGACGGCTACACCCACCTGTACGTACGATCCATCGGACGCTGTCGAATATGCGGCTCCCGTGATTAACCCCTGAGGGAACGAGTTTCCGCACCCACTTCCGTCCGTGCAGTATGCAATAGCGTCCTGTTCTGCACTAGACACCATCTCTGGGAAGAAAATAATGCTGAGAATTTAAAGCAAGGGGGAAGGGAGCAAAACGAGGTAGCTCACCACCGGCATTGGGTAGCAACAGCGCAAAAGAGTCTGCTCCATTGATGTACACCGTCGTTGAAGTTGACGCTGCGCCCGTCGGATCTGGCGTGGGTTGTTCGTTCTGACGGCGCCGCTTGCCAGTAGTGGTCCGCGTGGCCGCCCGCGATCGCGTCTTCAAGTTGCCCGCACCCGCCGTCGGCTTGGTTGCGTTTTTGCGGCGAGACCCGTCTCTCTGCACTTTTCTTGTTCTTGTTCTCGTTCTGTTGCGCGCTTCCCCTGATGCCGTCGGTGTGCTCGGGTACAATGATTTGTGATGGTTGTCATGTGGTTTGGGCACTCCGGCAGGCTTCGTGGGCTTAGTCTGGCCCAGTGTATCCGTGCTGTTTCTGTACAGGCCAGCTGTATCCTTTTGAATCTTTCCCGTGGCGCTCGGTACGGCGATCAACAAGCACAGTACGATGGTCGACATCGCGAAGATGTTGGAAGATGTGAAACACTTCATGACGTGCGTTGACAAGAGATGTTGAGAACTTGTGTTGGTTGAAAGGAGTGCGGGCGAGATCTACTATGTGGGGGGAGGCTGATGAACATCAATAATTCTTCTTTGGTTGACGCGACCTGGTCACGTGAATTGATTTTACAATCGTCCTGGTAACACAATCCAAACAATCACACTCGAGTCTTAACTACCACCCACATGTGACGCCGCGCCTATCCAATTCTATTCCAGGTCGGAGGTTTAGCATTGGGAACTTCATTCCTGTCCGACTCTGTTTCTCGGCGATCGACAAACTGCCATGTGGGTAAGAACAGCGTCTCGTTTGACGAACTCTACACTCACGCATTACCTTCTGACAGTACGACCACTTTGTCCGAGCCCACAATTGATTAGAAGAACGGTATTACTGTACGCGCTGCCCCCGGGAGAATATCTGGTTCCCTTTGAAAACAGCAGACAGATGGACATAATCAACGACGGCTTGAGGCGCTGGGCGATAGACCCCTTGCCGTTCTTCTAGATGGGTGAGCGTTTCGTCGTTTGGTCTCCTTTCGAGCACTGTGTTTAATGGTTATCCATGATTTAGTCATGGCGAACGACGGCTCCGAGCAGCACCCAAACCTGGCAAATTCCTCCTCTCTGAGCAATCCGCCCCTATGAAGACGAGCCCGTCGAGGAAAACCCGCCGGACTTGATATAGTGGGTGTTGTGTCCTTCAAACAGCCACCGCTATTGCGTATGTTTTTCGTTCTGATCCCATACCCCGTCCGTTATCAGCTGATCGAACACTTGACATACTGTAGTGCCAATCATTGTAAGTATGAGGCGAATAAGCTTTACCTGGACGTCCTCTCCAAGTTGCGCTCGCCAGGGTCTGAAGTGATAGTTCGGTACCCGATACAAATGGCTCCGTCGAGATCAAACTTCGTGTGCCAGTTTGATCTTAAAAGGAGGAAAGGCGGATGGGTATCTCTATTTTTTTCCTCGTCTGTCAGGTTTCACACAAATTTCTTCGATTGTCTAGATATATCTACTCAAGGACCTAGTCCGTCGCCTTGAAGACTGGCGCATGGAACACCCCGGGTGCGGCGGTCGCTGGGACGACGCGTTCGATTCGGCAGACGAAGACGACGAGTACGAGGGATACAGCATCTTGCAGTGCCAGCTTCCGTCTGGAATGCGGTATCTTTGAGGGGAGTGCGATGACTCCCCAGGACGCTAAGCGCACTGCGGTCTGGTTCGTCGTTGGCTTGTTATCACTCTCGGATCGGACGCTCTGGACTGGTCATGAATACGTCCTAGCCGAATCAAGCCATCATCGGACGACCTGTGAGGGAACATCAGCCGCAAATAAAATAAATGATGATAAAACCACACCATACAAATATTGTCGTCATTCTTGGCTCGAGCCCGAAGTTAGGCTTGGAACGGGAGGACGATGTTGTCGCAGGCGGATCCATCGATCCCTCAGGAGTAGGGTCGTTGCAATCTTCGAGATCACACCTCCATGACCATGTCAATCGATCTGAGCATCGTTGAGAACATCGTTGTCGTCCATGAGGTCGATCAACGAAGGGTCGGAGGGATTTATATCTGAGCCCAACATTCCTTTCATAAAGAACATGGACAGTTCCGTGGGACAGTCATAAGGGGTCGTACCACTTTCACGGGTTACCCTTATCTGGAGGGCCTTGCGCCTAGCCCGCGTAGAAGGGGAACCACTGCCTCGCGTTTGGCGAGTCTCTTATCAATGTCCAAACGAAAAGGGGGAGGGTCCCAGGTTCCATGAGGCAGGTATATTTGGCACAACTTCAGGTTCAGGAAGAATCGTCATCAACAGGTCACGCCGGAGTGCTTGTGACACAAAGAAAGGTGGAACGTTTTGTGAAAAGGCTGAAGGAGTTATTCGTCAACGGTCCGAGGCCCGGCCGGCCGGCCGCGGAAGTTGACGTTCATGATGCAGGAACGTGGAAAGGGTTGAAAGAGTGGGTCAAGCTGACCGAGAACTTGGTGGGCGCAACATGAGAACTCGCACCTTGCCCTCAATGCCATCAATCACACCTTCAAGCAAAAAACGTGGTTTCCATCAGGTCATTCAAACTCGATTCTCCCGGTGAGCGTTCGAAGGTAGAAGTTCAACCGCACCTCGGAGCTTCTTGATAACACATCTTGTAGTAGGTTTCAGTTGTCTGTCGCACCGTGCAATGATACCCTCAGAGTTCCGTTGCCACTGTGACTCAGTTCTCCAGGCCTCTGATGGCATGATGGGCTTGCCCGGTCTCAGAGAAGAATTAGACGCAAAATGTCATGCCACTTACTAGAACTCCACAGTCTGGTTCAGAATCTGATGGTCTACATGCGCATCATCTCAGTCACCGTGACGGGCCACAGGAAACCGAATGCGTGTGATGAGGGCGTGGCAAAAGGATGCTTCGTCCTCGTGGTCACCACGATTGTCTTGTTGGTACCTCCTGGCATCTCCTTGATCGGAGCATCGCCCTCCCCCACGTACCTCTCATATAATACAAGGTCAGACACACATTCTGAACTATCCCTGCCCCACGGCTAGTAGTCCCTATCCTCCGACCAAGAACTCCACCACCCCTGAATGGCTCCCTCTGCATCCAACCGGATTCATGCTTGCTATCCATCCGCTTTCAAATTCCCCACTCGGAGCTCAGACTTTGTCGGAAGTGGAGCCAACAGGGAGCGGGCCACATCGAAACGAAACCGAGCCAACCAGCACACGCCGGTCGTGTCGAAGCAGCCAAAGGGAACATCCTCTAGATTCTGGTCGTCGTTCACGGTGCTGTTTTGTGAGAGAATTATACTCATATTCTACGAATGCACTCGGAGATTAATATCATTTCAGCAGGTAGCGATCGAAAGAGAGCAAGAAAGCTCGATACCCCAGCTTACGGCCCATACTTTCCTTGTCCCGCACCCAACCGCGTCCAAGTTCGGAATTCGAGTATGTCTTCTTTTGGCGTTCATATTCGTCTGTTTTTACGTCGAGTCATTCTAGCACCTCAACGCCATCCCTTGGTGACATCACGCCCGTATAATGCCCGTAGCAGTCTACGGAGCACAAACGACTTGCAGAATCGTCCAAACCGGCCAAGACCAGCTCAACAACCTGCCTTACAGCCCGCACTACATGACTGGGTCAACATCCCGGGACCCATTACCCGCGGCGTACAACTAGACCCTTACCTCCAGCACCGCTGTAATGGTTCCCATCCGATCTCCTTTGACATCGTACTAGGCCCCAGGGGCGTCACGTACAACTCGCGAGACTTGGTCGCGACACCACCTCTCGACCCCGCCTACTTTTCACGACCGGCGACGCATCCTCCGGTGATGCAAATGCGGATCGAATGTGTCACGGACGATCCATTGCCTCATTTCCCCTGGCCGATCGAGATTCGGAATGCAAGGGGGCTCACGTGCGGGGACGTCTTTCAGGCCATCTCCCGTCACTTCCTGGAGCATGTCTCCAAGAAGGAGTACAGCGGTTGGACCGCCCGACGGAAAAAACTGGCTGCGCGAGCGTACTATGCGAGGGTAGGCACACCTCGCGATCCCGCCAGACCAAGCGGTCCGGACGACGGGCTGCGGCGGATCGACTACGTCGGCTCGGAAAGGGTGATCTTCCGCGGTTTAGAACAAGCTTGCGCGATGATGGATAACACGTGGCTCATGTATCTGGGCAGTGAAAGGAGCAAGGGGTCTTGTTTTGGCGGAGATACGGGGAACAAGGTGTAGACTTGGTCGATTTCGTTTATCCATTGTCGTTGTCCTCCAGTCGCGCATCCACTGTCTGGCCCAGTGTATTGTACTAGCATGGTCGCATTAGTATGTCACATTGTTCATTGTCAGGATTTCTGGATGGACTTAGCTGCATCTTGCGTAGTGGAATGGTCGCGTTGCGTCACTGTGATACAAGCAGCCAAGATCTCCCGGGAGACCTCCATCTATGCGTTAACGGCCTCGCAGCTGCAGGCAAAGGCATGCCGCGGTGTTGGAGGAAAGGTAGTTTAGGAAGTTGTGTCGCGGCCGTCCGATGAGCATCCGAGCGTCACCCACTGACAGCCACTGTTACTATAGACAAGATTTGAACATCGAACGGGACGTTTATAATATTGTTCTTGAATGGCGTCCAGTCTATGGCACATGATGCATGAGTACTACTAGCCTCATGGTAAGCCTCGAGGCTACAACGCCACCAGGAACACGTAATCGTTACCCGGGCCCTTTGATTCTGTACTCCCATTATCTTGCCAGCATCGTCAGTGTCTGAGTTCCGTGATCAATGCATTCCGCCGAAGGAGGTAAGTCCCTTCAAGTTGTTATTAGAGATACAAGGGCCTGCAATAACTCTTTGTTGACTCCAAGGTCGCTCGAAAATAACTGAAATTGATTGTGATCAAGGAGTATACTCTACTTTCTTCACTGCCGATGGCAAACACGTATTGAGCGGTGGTGCCGATGGCATAATTCGCCGATGGGATGTAGATGACGGACGTGGGGTTGGCACAGCAATTCAAGCAGGGGCTGTGATTTATGCAGCCGCGATGTCGATGGATCGCAAATGGCTGGTATGCGGGTTGGACTCACAGCCGTATGTCAGGGTGTGGAATGCGGAAACTGACACAAAAGTTCTGGACATCGCGGATCACACAAACACAGTGACATCGGTTGACATTTCTTCCAATTCGACGACATTTGCCACGGGTGGGTTTTACGACAAATGCGTATTTATCTGGAGCACTACCACAGGCAAACGACTCCTGGGCCCACTGCGGCATGACTCTAAGGTGGTTGCAGTTCGGTTCTCTCCGGACGCCCGCCGTCTCGCCACTGCGACTGGAACGTCAATCAGAATCTTTAACAGCAATGACGGCCAACAATTGCTCGACATCCCGTGCTCATTCAGCTGCCAGAACCTAGTATCTTCACCACTTGCCTGGTCAGCCGATGGTTGCCAAGTTTATGCTGCCTCTTTTCCGTCCAACGCTGCCAAGTGTTTTGACCCATCCTCAGGCTCCTTGCTTAGTACATGGCCTCTTCCTACCGGTAGCAGTTCCACGTGTCGCAATTCTATCGCAGCATCGTCCAACCAAAAGTTTTTCGCCGTTACCAGAAGCACCTCGCTGTCTTTTCATGATGCCTCGACATACAAGCAAATTGGTCCGATAATCAATCAAGCCAGTGATGTTTACTCCATGACGCTCTCCCCTGACGGTGCCCTCGTTGTCACCGGTGAAACAAATGGGAAAGTCACCGTGAGGAGTCTTCGTGGTATCCTTCCGGACTCGTACCTTACAGGAGATGTAAGTGATTCTGTTCCTAAACGTTGACGAATCTTAAAGTGCGAACTCTCCTACTGTTTCCTCAGCGTCGTGAGTGCGTTAAATTATGTTTATTTTCGCCACTTCTGATCTGTTTGCATCAGAATTTCCACTCATGCAAATCAGTGAAGATACACTTGAAGCTTGGACTCAGGGCGACTTGACTCGCACCGAACAAGTCCTGACAGAAAAGATCCTAGATGTTCAGGATACTTCTTGTCATTCACAGTGCCTCGCTCACCGGTCCCTCGTACGGTCCCGTCTGAAGCAATACAACTTGGCTATAGATGATGCGAAAAAGGTATCTTTCGATTGTCTTTAGTTTCGTTGTGCATTACATGACTATCGCACACGAAGTCTATCGATGTTCAGCGGTCCACAATCGGTCAGATTGCAATCACAATAGCCCGCACAGCCAATGGAGACCACAACGCTGCCATGCGTGTATTTGACCTCGTGTTCACTAATGGTTCCTTGCCCGAAAGCAATTTTGTTTTGCTTATCAAGGCACGTGCCTACTGTTCTCGTCGCTATTTGCATTAACACTTGGTTTCGTGCAGGCCATCATCCTGTTTCAGTGTGGAAGACACGATGAAGCTATTTCGCGAGTTGAAGACTTGATCGATGCTATGGATGACAAAACTTTGTATATCACAGTCCGGGTATGTAAATTTCGGGATGTGACCAGCATGAAATGATGAACAGGTCGTATTCAGGCCCGAATGTGCATCATACTCACAGGCATGTCGTTGGAGGAAAGAGACCATGAGCAGGCTGCGGAATGGATCAGGCGCGCAGGGGAACCTGTTTCCCCTCAAGATTGTCCTGAACTGGTCGTCCTCTCGCTTGTAAGCTGCTTACTCTCACTCCATCTTCAACCTGACCCACAGTATTCGAAAGATCTTTGGATGGCACTTTGATGACCTTGGTATTGAAATTCAGAAGCATCTTCAGCAATGCATGAACATGTTGGAAGATATTGGTGACGTAGCGATGCGGTCTAAGAATGCAGAAGAGGCCATTTCACGGTACTCTGCTGCTTTGTCTTTGAATCCTTTGAATCCCGTGGGTCTCCTGGTCAAACGAAGCACAGTTCGCGCAACAATGATGTTGTGGGAGGATTCATTGAAAGATGCTAATGATGTA
>JBBPPA010000603.1:0-19285 GCA_038091735.1 Leccinum pellstonianum | reverse complement strand
CATGGCAGTGCAGCGGAACGACGTCCCCGTATCGAACATGCTCAAATCATGACCCTTGACGACCTAGAACGAGTTGGACGGCTTCAAGGTATGCCTTGCCTCCTTCTTCCAGTACTCAGCGAGCTGAGGCGCAGGCAGTGATACCCAGTGTCCAGCCTACACATGCGTGAGTACATCACACGAGTTAACCTCCAACCATTGAAAACGAACCTCTGATATTCTAGCACGAGTGATATGTGGTACGCGGAACGACGTTTGGCAAGTGTGCTGTCTTACCCAGCTACTACATTTCTCATCAAACACTCCAGGGCCCAGCAAGAATAAGAGGAGCGTATGCGTATCAAACGATGATCCGGTATGTCTCCTTTTTTGTTCCTTCCTTCGCAAGCCACAATCGTTTATGGTTGCGCCCCAAGAACGTCCGCTACGGGAGTTCTCCCTCTCGGGTCCGACTTTCCCGTCGAAGGCATCAACCCCCTGTTGGGATTCTACGCCGCCGTATCCCGTCTCTCGCCTTCTGGGGATTCCCCTCACGGACCGCAAGGATGGTATGGCCGTCGTATGTCAAGTCATTTGACACGTTTCACTGACTCGCGATCTGTCCTAGGTACCCGTCCGAACGCCTGACACGAGCACAAGCGCTGAAAGGAATGACGCTGGATGCTGCGTACGCAGCGTTTGCAGAGGATAAGCTAGGTTCGCTCTCGATAGGCAAGAAGGCAGACTTTGTAGTTTTGGATCGGGATATCATGACCATCCCCGTGTCAGAAATCTTGGAGGCCAAAGTAAAGGCAACGGTCATAGACGGTGAGGTAGTATATGGCAGCCTGTGAATTGTGGCGATACCTTCGACAACCTGCCCAACGGATAGCACTCATGTTTCCCAGTGTAACATACCTTGTTGTACATATATGCAAGAGAGAATCCTTCATACGTTGTGGTATCAGCATGTGAAGATATATGGTAATATGCAAATGGGGTATAACTACTCTACATCATCGCGCTCTCCAATCCGGCCTTGCTCACCCTCCGCAAGGGTTGAAGCGTATTTTGATCCACCGGCGCCCTACGCATATGCCGATATCGCCCCTCCTCGTCCTTGATCTCCATATCCTGACCCATCGCGACCTCCCCCGCATCTTCCGCATCCGGGACCGTAAACAAGGGAGGCAAACTTTCCCGCGTATGACCCGGTCTCCGACTCTGCGCGGCATACGCATAGCTCGTTTGTGCATCCCCCCCTCCTCCCGCGTTGTTGTCGCCTTGCTGTCCAGGGTTGACGGACACCACGCCGACCGATTTTCCGCCGAGTTCTTGTTCTTCGAACGTCATCAGCTCGGACACGAACCCAATGTTCGGAGAGATCCCCTTGCGACGCTCGAGCACGAACGAGTACGCACGCGAGAGCGTCCAGTGATTGGCATGAATGAGGTAGGCCATCACGGCGGTCACGGAACGCGACTTGCCCGCTTTGCAATGCACGTAGGTGCTCGCTCCAAACAGACTTGCCTCATCTTTTGCAACACGACACAGAATGCACGCACGGGAAAGCGAGACAATTAACATTCCAATCTCAACAGGAAGAGAGAAAAGAGGCGTAAAGAGAGGCACCCTACCTAGTATCTGGCAAGCCTCCTTCAATCCCTTGGTGATCTTATCCTCTTCGACCGTATCCCTCATTGGGATCCTCGTATACCGCTCGAAATTCTCCCTGAGATTGAGCCCATGATCGTCATCACACTCTGCGGCAATGTTGAGTATCCTCTTGATCCCGAGTGACTTGAGCTCTTGCACATGCTCTGGTAGGGTTAGCTCTGCGCCGAGATAGAGGAAATTTGGCAGAATCATTGACACGGTGAAAGCTGGGAACTCGCTCTCAGCCGAGGTGGTCTGGAAATCGTCTGGCCGAGCAGTGCTCAGTCCAGGAGAGGGGTGAGGTATAGCTAGCGGCGTTTCGGGTGTACGGGGCGGTGTGTGACGTGGGAATCTGGGAGAAGGGGGCGGGAGGAGCTCGGCTGGGCTGGTTGCCCAACGGGGTGATGGGGGCGTGTGATGTGAATGGAGGAGGTTGAGATGGGAAGGAGACTGGGGGGGAAGACAGAACGTGTTGGTGTTTGGGCTCGCCGATGATTGGGAGGGTGAAATGGGAAGGGTCGCGGAGCGCATTGGAGCGGTACGGATATGAAGGCGGGGAAGCGAGAGTTGTTGTTCACCGCCTCCGTTTGTTATGATGCGGGTGAGGTTGGGTGCGCTGGGACGCCGTGGGTGTGGTGGGCGACGGAAGGAGAGCTGGGATGGTGGAGGGGAGCCGTTGGCGTCGTTGAGCGGACCCGAGGGCATGATCGGGAGCGGTGACTGCGATGGCTGATCGATTTCGAAATGGGTTTGAGTTGGGGGAGAGGTGTTGAGGTGGAAGAGCCCGATGCCTTTTGCCTTTTTCAATGGAGGGTCTGCATCGTCTGGAGGACGCAGGGAACGCGTAACGATGAAAGTTCGGAGACCGGGATGGGACTGGGCGGGTGCGATACCACCGCGTAGGTAATGCACGTGACCTGTACCGAGGAGGGAAGAGAGGATGGTGAGGAGAGCCCAGGGGGTGACCTGGAGGTTGTCGATATCGGAGTCGTCCGTTTCCTCGCCGTGGACGAGGACGATATCGCCGTCCCATGAGGTAGATGATGAGAGGGCATCCCAGCGATGCTTGTCCTGGTCGGAAGTGATGAACTGGCGGAGAGCAGCGAGGGTTTGGAAGCCGCTGCCTGGCTTGCGGGACCTCTTGAGGATGAGGGACGGGATGGCGATGTTGACACTGTCGAGGAAGTGGACGGCGTTGTAGGCAGAGAGGGGTCGGGTGTCGACGACGACAGGGCGCCTGGACGCGGTGAGACGGGAGGCGAGAACGTCGGGGGTGCAGGCAGACGAGGATGCAGGGAGGGCGCTTTCTGGAGGGTCTTGGGCGGGTGTGTGGTAGACGGATGGTGGTGTGGGCGGGGGGTGGACGGGGGACGAGAGCTTTGGGAGGGCGGAAAAGGAGCGTATGGGGCGGAGACGGAGGTTGTTCTGCACGCTGGCGCGAAGTTTTGCGAGGTCGGCGAGTGCGCGGTCGAGATCGTCCGAGTCTCCGCCGATGGGGACGGTGAGGTCGGTGACGGGTGAGAGGGCGGCGGTGAGGTCGTCGTCGAGCTGCATGTGTCGGGGGTTGCGAGGAGGCTTTTCTGAATTCATTTGTGGAATTAGACGTGGAGGGGTTACTTTAATTGGGGGGGTCACGTCGTCTAAAATTGAAAGTCCACATCCATCCTTTCGTTTCGTCCTTGCCCTGTTAACAAATAATGTCTTCCTACAAATCCACAGCCTTTCGATTCCAGCAGCACCAGCCAGACGGCGAGTCAAAGTACCGCAGCCAAGTACATCAACTACAAGAGTTCTTTCCCGACTACTCCGTCGAGGGCACGTCATCCTTCTTCCACCCGCCCCGCACCCTTCCAACTCATCTTTAATTACCAGACCTCTTGTCACTTCTCGTCGAAGTCGCCGGCGACGTCCAGCTCGCAGCACAAAGAATCAGCGAAGGTATCTATATCTTGTCTTTCACTGACCCCCACTCATTCTCTCCAATCACAGGCCAGGTAGAGCAATGGGGCTCCGTTAAAAGCAAAAAAGAGAAAAAACCAACCATTCCCTCCCACCCGAGCCCAAAGGACCATCCCAGCTCTCGCGATCGTACCGACTCGCGTAGCGGTCGCGGGGGTCGCGGTGGCCGTGGCGGCACGGCGAGAGGTGCCCGTGGTCGTGGCTCAGTCCGAGGTGGGCCTGGGGTAAACGGACATCCCCCACGCACTTCACATCCCGGGAAACCCTCCTCACCTGCTCCGGATTCCGCGGACAAACAGTCCTTTGACGACCCCGCCGATCCATTCTATTCCGACAAACCGGATCCGTCAAATGGCTTCCCGTCCGCCCCACACGACTCTCCCTCCGATGCAAGTCTCCCTCCGGACCTTCCTGTCTCAGAGGTTTCTCTTCCCGTGCAATCTTCGACCCCTTCTTCGTGGGGTACCAGCCCCTGGGGCACACAAGACCATTCCGCATCCGCGCTAAATACTTCAATACAGGCGGCTCCACGACCCACGAAGCTACCGGCAACCTCGAAACTTTCTTGGGCTCAAATTGCGCGGTTTGTACTCGCTCTCTTCTTTTATTTTCTTCCTCATCCTTCCACAGGCCACAAGAAAAACCTCCGGTTGCACTACCTCTTCCGGTGGCTCCACGCGTCCCTCCTTCAGTACCAGAACTATCGGAACCTGCCCCGGCGCTCCTTCTCAATGGCGACTCGAATCCGATAGGCGATGGCTGGGAGGATCCGATAACCGTACAACCCCCCACTTGGGATGACGAGCCACAAGTCAAACCTCCCCCAGAAGATGCTTGGTCCTCCCCAGTGCAGACACAATCAGATGTCCAGGACGAAATTCCGGCCTCACTACCCCAAGAGGAACTCTCGCCCGAGATTTGTGATTCCACACTCCCCGAGCCAGTCCCAGCTCCTCAGCCCGAAGAGTCGGTTACAGCCCCAACACCATCAAGGTCCCCAGTATCTGCTCCAGCGCGGTCATCTGCTCCGTCACACCGTAGTGTGAACAGGTTCAAAGCTACTGATCAGGCTGTCGTCATGCCCACCTCGATCTTTAACCCTGGACTGGAGAAAGTAGGCATGCAGTTTGGTAGCTTGAGCCTCGGTGGTGACGTGGTTGAGACGTCAATATCCCCGTACGTCGGCTTTCATGACCTCTACAATGCTTTAACTAACTGGTACCAACAGGATTGAACCTACTCCAGAACCAGCTTCAATCAAGGCAAAGCAATCACCTCAGCAGCACATTCAACCGTTGCCGCAGGCACATGCTCCTCCCCAGGAATCGCCGGTTGCCACGTCCCCAGTTCAACCTACCTCTGTACCACCTCAAATCATACCTCAACAACAGATGGCACCCCCTGCACCCCCACCAGCGGCACCCCCCGTTCCTCAGTCCCAGCCGTCTCTCATCTCCATGTCTCATACCTCGATCTCAACCTCAGTCAGCCAGCCGATCATGTCGAGTTCACCTGCCTTCTCACAGCAACAGGCTCAAACTTCCATCCACCCGTCGCTCTCCCAACAACACCATCAGCAGGCAGCCTTGACTCAGCACCAAGTACCGGCTCCCCAATATACCCACCATGGACTCCCCACTCATCTCGATGCCTCGCAGAACCCCACTCAGCAACCTCAGCACGCACCTCAGCCCTCGCAGCCCCAACCCTCTGCAGCTCACTCGACGTATTTCCGGCAAGCGGAAGCACCTTACTTCCATACTCCCACGCCACCCGCTGGACAGGGTCAGGACTACAACATTTTCGGCCAAATTGGTCAACAACATCCTTCTCAGGCATCGCATTTGGGTGCGTTCGCCAACAATGACTATGGGTATGGTGACAACCAGAGGGTGCGTTCTTCTATTGTTGTCCAAGTACGTGAACTGAAGTAATGTAGGGCTTCTATGACTCGTACGCACAATCCCCCGCCTTCGGAGGAAGTCGCAATGTCCTCGGTCATGACGATATTAAGGGTCTTCCTACCACCCAACAACTCCCCGGAAACTCCGTCCTGCCACCTTCGAACGCCCAATCCTCCCAATTACCTCCTCAGGGTAGCGCACAACCGCAACCATCTGGCGGCCAGGGCCCTCAACAGAGCTATCCTCCTCCCGTTCCCTACTACTACCCTTACCCGCAAAATCAATACTATGGCACTCCGTACAACTCTGGCTATGGCGTACCCCAGCCCTTCGTCAAGTACCCCACAATGTTCCAGCCCGGGCCCCCGGCACAAGGCGCTGCGCCGGCCCAAGGGGCCAAGCAAGGCCCTGGTTCCGTGCAGTCTCAATCGGACCATTATGGTCGTGGGCTTTACGGTCAGCAACACCAGGTTCCGGCCTCGACTTACGACGATCTAGGATATCAGCATCACGCACCGCAGCACAATCACGCGCCGGCTGTGAATAATCTCACCACTAGCGAGTACGGCAAACACCCACAGTTGTACGGTGGACAAGCCATCCAGAGCTTCATGGGTCTCGGTCAGAATAACGCGACCGCGTCGGGCCCTTCGCTCGCCCAGCGCGCGGGTGGTACGTCTCCTGAGACAGCATATAAACCCTACTCTCAAAACGTCGGTGTGAAAGACGGGTCTACAGGCGTCAGTGTTGGTCAAGGCCAACCTCAGTCGGGGCGCGGCGTTCAGCAAGCGCATACTCAAGGTGGTTTCTATGGGGGCAACCGCTTTGGCTCGAGCGCTGGCGCTGGCGGGCCTCAGGCTCAACAAGCACAGCAAGCGACGCAAGGCCCACAAGGCCACGTCGGGTATCCGCAGGCGAACTCGGATGCCAACTTTTACCAGTATCAGGCGAGACAACAGCAGCAGTACTGGCAGTAAATGAGCGTCACTGTGTATCGGTGGACTGTTTTCTACTGTAGTATTTGCGCGTTCTCCCGAGCAAGCTTCGTTTTTCGTTTTTCATTGTGCCTTGGTCTATTGCCTCTTTGGCCTATACATATCTCTCTTCTCATTCTGTTTTTGTCTCTCTTGCTTCAGCTGTTTGATATCTTACTTGTTACAGTTCCCGAAGCAGTATTCATCGCAATCATGTACTTCGTAGCAACATGTCTCTAACAAGCAGCTTCAATACTTGGAGAGATGAGATCAACGTTTGAGGCTGATTGCACGCGACTGGTAATCATCTAGTCCTCCAGAGTTGGTGCACGCATGTAGTATAATGGTGTACAACAACAATGCTAGCAAAGAACAAAGAAAAGAAAAGAAAACGATGTGTCATGCGCAACGGCGGGAAACGTGACAAGCAACGATAGCAGCCGCCATATTCCCCAACAATTTTTTTTCTCTCCTTTTGGTCTACCGCAAACGACTGTCGAACATATCCAGGAAATACAGATCAGCGATCGAGCAATAAATGGGTAAGATCGAGTAAAAAAAAGAGATCGAGGAACTGAAGAACTGACCGAGCTTCGCGCTCGCCCTCGAGCAATGCGAGCATGTCTTCGCACCGAATCGCACCTTTGACGTTCCGGATGATCGTCCGCGTGGTATCGTCCATGAACTCGACGCGTACTTGGGTGACACCACCTCTGGACCCTGTTCGTCCGAGGACCTGTGTGTGTGGTGTTGCGAGTCAGCGGAAATTCTTGAACCGTTCGGTGAAGAAACAGTAGAGAGACCTTGATGACTTTGGCAAGCTTCACTGGTGCTTTGGATGAATCCTGGAATGCACGAGTGAGTATCGTCGTCGTCGTCGTGAAGAGGTGTGTGGACGTACCATCTTTGATGTGGAGAGATCTTGGTCGAAATGGGAGGGCGGTTTGTGTAGATGTGGTGGCTTGTGAAACAAGATTAAGGTTTGGTGCAAATGGGAAACTCCGCCGGCCGATCCCAATCGTAGCCACCTAACACACTGTGATACTTACTTCAAGCTGTATGTGCCAGGAAATCTGTATGTTTCTCCTTTGCTGTGTGTCCTCCTCACGACAGAGGACAGACCTTGTCGATGATCAGCGGCTGGTGTCGTCGACGACCTACCTGAACGATCCCAAAACGATCCTCCACCTGTCTATAGCCCAGCCGGACACATGAACGAAAAAGTAATACATGACGACACGCGATGGATAAGCCGAGCAGGGGAACCACACAAACAGTCATCATCCTCGCTACCGTCGCCGCATCACCAGCTGATACATCCGAATCAGTCAAATGTGAATGTGGTATTGTACCAAGAACGTGACTCAGAACATTCGACAGACCTCTCAAGGGCGGCCGACCACAGCACCGACGATCACCGCGCGTACTGAATGCGTCCTTGCACATGCGATCGTGTTGAGGTGCCTGTCATGCAACTTTCATGTCCTGCAGAGATCCTGCGATGTCTTTGCCGGGCATCACGAGCTACGCCCTTCCCTGCCACAGCTGCAGCTGTGGTCAACGTATCGTCGCAACACCTTCATCTCTCTGGTGCGAGCCACCAGCCATGTCATCATGGCCATGACAGGATATGTTTTGCAAGCTCACCCGAAATGTTTACCAGAGGAGTAGGAACGATTTTTTTTCCTACCCAAGGGTCTGCCTTAAGGAGACTGACAACTCGTAGACTGCCCGTCGAGTGCACATGGTCATTGGCGATGGAATTTGGCACCCGGTGAGCAAGCTCAATATGACGAATTCGAAATTGATTCGAAACCAATCTTCCTTGGTACTGTATATGGAAACTTACATATTGCGATCACAATGCACAGACCTGAGGCCTTGAGGCCTGAATAGCGGTTGGCATGCACCATGTCCGCATCATATCGTCGACGACCTAACTGGATATTAGGACGAGAACCACGCAAATAGTCTGGATGTCACTACACTAATGCATACGGTAAAGTAGAAATGAATATATTTAGGACCATATATTTGTCGACCTCCACCCGGCCGAAGTCCCTAAAAGATATACTTCTTAGTGCTCTCCGGCAGCCCGATGACGTGTTCTATGCCGTCTTGAATGATCCACCTGTATCTCCACTTGACCAGCATTCTGTTCGTGCAACCATGAATAGGCTAAATTATGAGCACCACCTGCAACAAGTTTGAGCAACAATTCGTGAGCAATGTATCGTTTTATACATACGCATCTGGTGAAAATATTCTTTTAAGCTTGCCATGTCAGCTTCCAGTCTTTGTAGCCGTTCCTCTACATCATCTGAAGGATGTATACATGTCATGTAAGCTCATAGAGGGATTGTTGAATTAACCAGTTACTTACTGATGACTTCGGCTCGGAGCATCTCAGTCCTCTTGAGATTGTCAAGTTCAATTTCGTCAAGTCTCTGATTGATGGAGCGAGTGAGAGTGAAGTCGTCAAGAAGAGCTGAAGTGCTTGGGATGATAGCTAGAGTCCCACGGGCTTATGACGGGTCAAGACTCTTTTATGTCGCAGCGCTAATTTGGATGAGTCAATGACGTTGAGAGAGTCAGACCCAGTCAGACAAGACGATAGGGGGAGGTCGATTCCAGCTATAGTCCCCTATGTACGTATCCCCCCTAAGCCGAGCGTAGCTTGCTCGTGTTTGGTCCTAATTAATGGATCTGTACTTACTCAATATTGAGTGCCTGCAGATGGTCATCAAATTTTTGCTGTAGGCTCTGCATTGATCAACAGAGCCAAGTGTTTCAACACGTCCTCACAAATAGAGCTTTGCCTCTAGTGTCAGGCTCCTTGGTCAGTACATGGTCTGTTCAGAACAGGCGATTCATTCCACTTCCCTTTTATCGCACCATCGTCCAACCAAAAGTTTATTGCCATCACCGGATACCGTTCACTGTCCTTTTGGGATGCCTCAACATACCAGCAAGTTGGTGGAGCCATTGAGCACAGTAGTCCAGTAGACTTCATGGCGCTCTCTCCTGATGACGATTGTGTTGTGACTGGCGAGCAATCTGGGAAAGTTAAAATACGAAGTCTCCGTGATATCCATGTAAGTGCTTCTGCCATCAACTAAATGTTGGCGATTCTAATAAAAATTCCCTTCAATCGTGAGTGTGGTAAAGCGTTAGTTTCTTGCTCCATCTGACCCTTCCAAGAGCCACAGCTGCCGCTTATACAAACCACTGATGCAACATTCGAAGCATGGACCCAGTGTGACCTGTATCGAGTGGAACAAGTTCTAACAAAGGAGATTTTAAATCCCCTGAATGCTTCTCGTCATGCGCAACACGCTCTCTTGTACGATCCCGTTTGAAACAGTACAGCCTGGCCATCGACGATGCAACAAAAGTAGTTCTTTTATCTTCTTTAGACCGGTCGGGTATTGAATATTCCATACAGTCTGTTGGAGTTCAGCGATCCGCTATTGGTCAGATAGCAATCATCACGATCGCTCGCGCCGGTAATGGCGAGCACGACGCTGCCATTCGTGTGTTCACTAATGATCCCTCGACCGACATCAATCTCATATTGTTGATCAAGGTGTGGGATCCTCGTTTTTGCCGCGGCTTGTACTGTCGTCTGATTACACTTAGGCCATCGTGCTGTTCGAATGTAGAAAATATGACGAGGCCATTTCACGTGTCGAAGACTTGATCATATTGTCAATGACAATATGATGTACATCACCATTCGAGTAAGTAACTGTGATAACCAGGCCATGCTCAGGCTCAAATGCACTCCTACTCGCAGGCATATTGTTGAAGGAAGGCGACCATGAGCGAGCTGCCGAATTTCTCGGGCGCGCAGGGGACATAGTCATCCCTGAGAAATGTCTGGAGCTAGTCGTAATTTCGCTTGTAAGCCGTTCCGAGTCATTCTCTGTGCATGAACATCCGGACCAACACAATTCGGAAGATGTTTGGTAGGAACTTTGATAGCCTTGCTCTCGCAATCGAGTAGCATCTTCAACAATGCGTGAAGGTCTGGGATAATGTTGGCGACGTAGCAATGGAGTCTGAGAAAGTAGAAGAAGCGATTTCAAGCTACACTACTGCGTTGACTTTGAGAATCCTTCAAATCCTGAGGGTCTCCTAGTCAAACGAAGCAGAGCTCGGGCAATGCAAAGCTCGTGGGAGGGTGCATTGAAAGATGCAGACGAGGTACGGGTTTTTCTTCTTCTCGAGTATGCAAAGATGTTGAATTTCAAGAAATCAGGCAATCAAGTCAGCCCCAAAGGATCCCTGGAGATATGAAAGAAGGCATGCGGCATGCACGCTTTGCAGCACTACGACGAAGCAGTTGGTACCCTGAATCACACGGTTTGCCTTACAGAAGATCCACTCGTCAATTTGGGTGCACAGTGCAAGTGTCACGGTGGCGGGGGAGATGCTGCACTAGCCCACCGTTTGGAGGATATCGTAGCTCATTTGGGTGAAACTGCGGTGCTTGCCTGGACGGGTCAGCCGTCATCGTACAACAGCTACCTCCCTGGCACTCTTGCAATTCATAACCAAGCCTCACATTCTCTGCCCGCCATCGACGATGCTGAAATGGATGCGCGCGTCACGGAATTAAAAAGTTCAATGTCTCTTATAGATGCAGTGGTTGTTTATGACCGAGTCATCCGCTTGCCATCAACGCGGTTCAAGTTTGACCACCGGAGACTCTACCTGCCCTGCATCCTGTTCCCAGTCAAGAAGCTCGTCGATAAAGATGCCAATATTGGCGAAGAGAAGTGTTACCGTGCCCGCGCCGATCAGGCATTGGCCACATTGAATTTCGGACATTGGACCAGCTCCCGTTGGCAGAACCACGCAGGCTGGCTTTCGCCCGCCCCTGGATTCGCGATTTGCGTGGCCCAGCCGAGGAGGAATATTGTGGAAGCCCGTCGGATAGCGAGGTCGATTCTTTGTCGTGGTCCGATTCGGACATGGAAGAAGAGTATTTGTCTCCGGCCCCACCTCCTGAGGCTGCGTCTGATGTGGCCCCGCTGTATGCAGGACCCATCGCCACGATGGATGTCTCTACCCGGGCGTTGCAGCTGGTCGTCCGTTTGCAGCAGCCGTTCCGTGGGCTTTTGCTGCAGCAACAGTCGCATGGAGGGTACAAGCGGGTTGTTGCTGAGCACGAGATCGTCGTGCCGGGACTTGAACGCCGCATCAGTTCTGATGTCCGAGTAGAAGTCGTGGAAATATTGTGATTGCAGACATGCAGAATTCGGTCTCTGGACTGATGTTGAAGCTCGCGTTTGGTGAGTTTGAAGTACTGGACTCGGATGGTATGCTTTTTTGCGGTCATTTGTGTCTTTCTCGCTGATCGTGTAGTTTGGAAGTTCGTACATGTATGTAGGCCCTACCCGGCGTAATATAACATATCCGAAAACTACCACGAAAGGCTCGATTCAAAATGTGTACTATGCAAGAACCACGTCAGTTGGGCTAATGGATCGTGAGCAACAGAACCCTAGTATTATCCTACACATATCTCCCGCGCTCTTGCCACTACAATATCTCTACAATTCCGACGCGAATTTCCTTGGCAGAGCTGATGCAGCGCCTAAGCCCTGGCAAGACGATCTCGTGCTCAGCAGCGACCCGTTTGTATTCCCCGTGGGATTGTTGCTCCAGCAAAAGAGCCTGGAATGGCTGTTGCAGACGGACGATGAACTGCAATGCGCGGGTATAGTCATCCACCGTGGCAACGGGTCCAGCATACATGGGAGGAGCGGCCGCAGTGGGTGCAGCTCGAGACTGAGAATTTGCTTCGGCCTCCGAACCAGGCCACGACTCCGACTCATCGTCGCTATCCGATGTGCTTCCCCAACCGACCTCGTCGAGTGGACCACGCAAGTCGCGAATCCAGGGATGGACGAAAAGGAGCTTGCACGGCTCTGCCAACGAAAGCTTGTCCGACGTCTGAAATTCTACATGGCCGATCCCCGACACCCGAGCACCGAAACACTTTCCTTCACCTATCTCGGCATCAGGTTTCTCAGCGAGCTTCTTGACCGGGAACAAGATACATGGGAGGTATAGTCTGCGGTCGGAAAATCGCGATAATGGCAGGTGGATCACTCGCTCGTAGACGAGTATTGCCTCTGTCTGAGGCATCGAACTTCTCAATTCCGAGACGAGCCCATCCATTTCGGCATCTTCATTGGCGAGCGAAGCTTGAGGGGTTCGAGGATGAAAGGAAAGGGAGGCTGGGAGACAGCTGTTGTACGATGAAGATTTCCCCATCCAGCCAAGCACTGTTGCCTCGCCCGAACGAGCCATCAGCTCCTCAAACAGTTGGCACAACACTGCATCTCCTCCTGCTCCGCAGTGAGACTCGAGAACAACCAGTTGTTTGATCGAATCAGCCGCATCATTATAGCGCTCCAAAGCATGCAGCGCAGTATGCCTTCTTTCGTATCCCCAGAGACACTGAGGGTCTGCCTCGATTGCCTGCGTGGATGAAACCGAGTCAGTGTCGTCACATAAGGAAAATAGAAAAGCCATACGTCATCAGCATCTTTCAAAGCATCCTCCCACAACATTATTGTTGCGCGAACTTTGCTTCGTTTGACCAGGAGACGCGCGGGATTCAAAGGATTCAAAGATAATGCAATAGAGTAGCTTGCAATAGCCTTTTCTGCATTCTTAGACTGCATTGCTACGTTGCCAATATCTTCTAACATGTTCACGCATTGCTGGTGGTGTTTCTGGATTTCAATAGAAAGACCATCAAACTTCCATCCAAAAATCTTTCGAAAACTGTGGGTCACGTTGGAGATGGAGTGAGAGTAAGTAGCTTACGAGTGATATTACAACCAGTTCAGGACAGTCTTGAAGGACAACAGGTTCCCCTGCGCGCCTGAGCCATTCCGCAGCCCTCTCATGATCTCCTTCTTCCAACGACATACTTGTGAGTATGATGTACATTCGGGCCTGAATATGACCTGTTCATCATTCCATGCTGGTAAGATCCTAGAATTTACATACCCGCACTGTGATATATATAGTCTTGTTATCCATAGCATCGATCAAGTCTTCGACTCGCGAAATAGCTTCATCATGTCTTCCACATTGAAATAGGACGATTGCCTGCATGAAACCAAGTATTAATGCAAGTAGCGACGAGAACAGTAGGCACGTGCCTTGATAAGCAAAACAAAATTGCTTTCGGGCAAGGAGCCATTAGTGAAGACGAGGTCAAATACACGCATGGCAGCATCGCAGTCGCCATTTGCTGCGCGGGCTATTGTGATCGCAATATGACCGATTGTGGACCATTGAACCTCGACAGACTTGGTGTGCGATACTGGTTAATACGTGACGAAACCAAAGACAATCGAAAGGCTACCTTTTTCGCATCATCTATGGCCAGGTTGTATTGTTTCAGACGGGACCGTATGAGAGACCGGTGAGCGAGGTATTGCGAGTGACAAGAAAGATCCTGAGCATCTAGGATCTTTTCTGTCAAGACTTTTTCCGTGCGAGTCAAGTCGCCCTGAGTCCAAGCTTCAAGCGTCTCTTCGCTGATTTGCATGAGTGGAAACTCTGACACAAACAGGTCACAAGAGGCAAAAATCGACGCCATGTTACACACTCACGACGCTGATGAGAAAGTAAAAGGTTATTTTATGCTTTGAGATTCGTCGACGTTTAGCAGCAGAAACACTTACATCACCTGTAAGGTACGAGTCCGGAAGGATACCATGAAGACTCCTCACGGTGACTTTTCCGTTTTGTTCGCCGGTGACAACGTTGGCACAATCAGGGGAGAGCGTCATGAAGTTAAAATCACTGGCGTGATCGATCTCTGGACCAATCTGCTTCTGTTTCGAGGCATCATGAAAGGACAGCGAGGTGTTTCTGGCAATGGCGATAAATTTTTGGTTGGATGATGCTGCGATAGAATATGTGCTTGTGGAACTGCTGCTGGTAGGAAGAGGCCATACATTGAGCAATGACCCTGAGGATGGGTCAAAACATTTGGCATCGTTGGACAGCAGAGAGGCAGCAAAAATTTGACAGCCATCGCCTGACCAAGCAAGTGGTGCCAAGGATACGGTCTGTTGGCTGAATGGGCACGGGATGTCGAGCAATTGTTGGCCGTCGTCGCTGTTAAAGATTCTGATTGACTTTCCGGTCACAGCGGTGGCAAGACGGCGGGCGTCCGGAGAGAATCGAACTGCAAGCACGGTGGAGTCATGCTGCAGCGGGCCCACAAGTCGTTTGCCTGTGGTAATGCTCCAGATAAATGCGCAATTGTCTGACCCACCCGTGGCAAATGTTGTCGAGTTGGAAGAAATATCAACCGACAGCACTGATTTTGTGTGATTCGCGATGTCCAGAACTTTTGTGTAAGTCTCCGCATCCCACACCTTGACATACGGACAAGAGGCCAGCCCGCACACCAGCCATTTTCCATCCCTTGACAGCGCGCTGGCATAGATAGCGCACCCTGCTTGAATTGCTGAGCCAACCTGATGTCCGTCATCTACCTGCCATCGGCGAATCATCCCATCGGCACCACCGCTCAATACCTGCTTGCCATCCGCAGTAAAGCAACCCGAGTATACAGCATGTTCACACTTGATTTCAATTACTTTCGAGCAATCTGGCAGTAGTAGGTGTCGACAAACAGTTATCGCAGGCCCGGTCGAGTCTCGAATAACAATAGACCTACCTTTGTCTGCGGAATTCTGCATCGATAACGAAACTCAGACGGTCACGTTGATGGGAGCACAGGGTAAAGGGGTGACAATTACGCGTCCCCGCGACTTTGTACATAGGCCCGACTCTGAGTCGAGGCTTGCCATGAAGGCTACTACTATGTATTATCATAGTGCCATACTAGACTGAAAATATCCCATTCCGATCGATGTTCATCTTATGCCCATCCCCGACTCTTTTAAGAGTCTCAAGAGGGTTCAATCGGTCGCAAATGACAGGCACCTGCCAAATTTGACGGAAGGAAAAAGTTACGTAACGCCCGTGGGAAATATTGTAGCGGATAAAATGTTACGTAAACTCACAAATTTAGAACACCCTATTATTTAGGGGTGTCTTTCGGTTTTCCTCTACCCAATGCTATTTGCTCGCGGTGCCTTCCTCTTCATCAATTCTCTGGACATGTGTTCTACGACGGCAACACTGTTTTTATTGGTGATCGAAATACTTTCATGTGCGTTACTTTACACGAAATCAAATCTAACCGGAAGTACTAGATAGAAGTCGCAAACTGGATCTCTCTCGCAAATGTTTCCGTCTTCCCAAAGATTGTGTGAATCAAAAGTTCAAAAGTAGTTCAAAAGCACATGGAAACTTAGCGGGGATTGGCGCGCGGTCAGCCCTACTCTGTTTTCCTAACGTTTCCAGTTCCCGACTTATATTACCTGAAGTATCCGAAAGAAAGCGGGAGTCGGGGTCTCGGGGACGTGGCGCACAAGCGCCGCTACGATTTATACATAGGCATCAGGTGAAAATCTTCTTTTAACCTTGCCATGTCAGCTTCCAGTCTTTGTATCCGTCCCTCTAAATCATCTGAAGGGTGTATACATGTTATGTGAGCTCATAGAGGCATTGTTGAATTAACCAGTTACTAACTGATGACTTCGGCTCGGAGCATCTCAGCCCTCTTGAGATTGTCAAGTTCAATTTCGTCAAGTCTCTGATTGATGGAGCGAGTGAGAGTGAAGTCGTCAAGAAGAGCTGAAGTGCTTGGGATTCTAGCTAGAGTCCCCCGGGCTTATGTACGAGTCAAGACTCTTTTATGTCGCAGCGCTAGTTTGGCTCAGTCAATGACATCAAGAGAGTCAGACCCAGTCAGACAAGACGATAGGGGGAGGTCGATTCCAGCTATAGTCCCCTATGTACGTATATACCCGGCACCCCTAAGCCGAGCGTAGCTTGCTCGTGTTTGGTCCTAATGGATTCGTACAAGTTGATTAGAGTCAGATGGTGAGCTCATTCAGACTGCCGTTTTACGAGACAAGACGAAGGATCTATCACTCAAATTTACAGGAAAATAAAAACAAGTAAAAACGCACCCATGACAATGTTCGATTAACTCGTGTCCAAGATTGAATCACAGAACGAAAAAAAAAATAGGGAAGTTTTATGTACTTCGACAAGTAGTTGGACACAAGTTGGACATTGAATGGACTAACCGGCAGGCCCGTCGATGCAGCAATGGGCGCTCCGCCCACCTGATGTGCGCTGTCCGCCTGCTTCTCCAACGTCATCCTCACCGCCGTCGCCAGAGTCAGACGAATGTTATAATCAAACATGGATGAGGGTATCAAAGAGGCACGAAGAACAAGCCTATCTGGTACCAAGAACGTGAACGTTCGGCAGACCTCTTCAGGACAGCCGGCCAACAAGGTGTGCAGCATGAGTACTTTGAACTGAATGCGTCCTTGCCCCTGCGTCCTCGAGGTGCCTGTCATGGAGCTTTCAGGTCCTGCAGAGTCAATTTGATTCTTCGACTCGGACGTCGTCTTTGCCAGTGCCAGCGCAGCCTGAGAGCATCATGAGCTATGTCTTCCCAGCTACAGCTGCAGCTGTGGTCATCGCAACTTGTGTGACGGCACTTCACTCTGATGCAATTTAGTTGTAGTCAATAAAATACGTACTTCTTTTCACCTATTCTGCTGCGTTTTCAGCATTTGTATCTGTTCCTGGAGTTCAAATCTGAAAGATGCGTATGGCATATTGTATAATCCCATAAAGGCATTGATGAATTGACCAGTTACTTAAGTCTGCTTTGGGCCTTTGGCTTTGAGCATCTCCTGCTCGACTCGCAGCTCCAGACGGTTCAATCTCTGATTAATGGTGGTCAATGCCGCCATGCAAGCGAGTGAGAGTGAAGAGAAGAGCTGAACGGCGACTCACGACTGCGACTAACTACCAGGGAGTGGTCAGATGAGGTGGAAGATAGCTAGAGCGTACTTGGCATGATGTCATCGCCGTCGGAGCATTTCTCGTGATGGGGGTATCTATCATTCAATTTCGAGGAAAATAAAAACAAGAAAGTGATTAACTCGTACGTTACATAAGAATAAATCACAGAGCGGAAAGAAGAAAAAAAAAAGGGAACCAGAAACAACGGATAGCATGCGCAAAGACAGAAACAGAACCAAGGCTAGCTTAGATTTCCTAGAGGAGCCACGAAACCATAGAAGGCATACATACGACGTTACATTCATAAACTTTTCGGGAAAGGGGGAACATGTGGATTGGGAAGTCACTCTTCAATTGCCACCGTTCGTCGGGGCGTGCCTCCTCTCAGGCGCACACGAGACTCGGCGAACGCGCTTGGCGCGACAAAGATAGCTTCTGCGAATGCAAAGGCAACGCAAACAGCGGCGTTGAGGATCCGCCAATGAGATCCAATAACGTCTATGCCTTTGATTGTGGCATCGAGAGCTCTGTACGGGTAACCGTACTGGGCTGCAAGACGCGAGATGGACACCGTGAGAGGGTCGAAAGGAAGCACGCGCGGGGCGCGTGCAGAGGGAGAGTTCGCGGGGTGGAATGAAATGAGGAAACCGAGAAGTGCAGGGATAATCAGAGTGGGTATTGACCAGTGAAGAAGAACACTCCAAAACACGGAGGACTGGAAAGTCACGAGGGGAGGATAAGGGATGGCGAGTTGCCAATTGCCAACGCCCACGCCCCGCGGAAAATGAATCTAGCAGCAAATTAGCTAAGAAAACAGGGGAGCAGATAGTTCACACCTCTTTAAAATTCCATGGAGTGACTTGATACAGTAGATACAGTAACTCGAACAAGGCAGTGAATAGGGAAATGTTGAGGGAATTCGATAGCGTCTGGAAAGAACGCAGATTAATAGCGAGAATAGTCGACCAGAAATGACATACAGATCTGGATGCTATCAAGTACACGCGAGCATGCTGTTTCGCGCCGGTCTGCAACGTCTTCAATGTAGTGTCCGCGAGCTCAAGAGCAGGTCGTGGAATGTTACGCAGAATGCTGCGTGGAGTGGAAGTGAACAAAATGCTGCGATCCTTGTGCGGGGTCTGTATGGCAGGCACACTAAAGGCTTCTTCTACTTCTTCGGGTGGTGAGATAGGAGCGTTCTTGAGCATCATCGACACCTCATGAACCTCTGGCAGGGGAGTGGCCTCAGGCGGAGGGTTTCGGCGAGTGGACCGAGTGGAAGGGGGAGTGGTTAACCTTTTTGTCTCTGATATAACTTCTACTGAATCAGAAAGGGCCGAAATAGCGGGAGACCTGAGGGGGATGAACTAGACGCCGACAACGAGAGTAAAGGGAGACGTACACACGGGTCACTTGTACAATCTTCTTCCGTTTGACGAACAGACCCGAGAATGTGGGATTATCCTCGAGCGAGGTTTGATTCTCGTCAAGATGTTTCCGAATCCGCTGTTGGACATCTTCTTTTGTTCCAGCATCGCTGAGATGGAGAGCCACAGCTATCTCCCGGAGTTCTGCTTTCTTCTTGGACGGTAGAGAGCCAGCAAAAATGGATGAAGTCATCTGGGGCCGATATGGTACAATGTGGTTGGTGGTGAGGTCAATATGAATATGAGTTCAATCAACATCAACAAATCGCGTAGACACGCGATCACGTGTTACATCCCCGACACTGACCCCGTGCATCTATTCCTGGGGTACTATCATTGAACCGGTTATGCAAAATGGAGTAGATATGCAAACACAATTCTTGTACACAACACAACAAAGAGAGAGACTTGCAGTAGTGACAGCAGGTCACTCTCAACCTTGCAGTATGCC
>JBBPPA010000602.1:0-19288 GCA_038091735.1 Leccinum pellstonianum | reverse complement strand
CCGCCCATGAGCTTGTCTGAAAACAGCATGTTGGGACAGAATAGCTTGAGGATCTGTGGAGGGAGAAGGGTGTCAGTCCGTTGGGCCGGAATGGGGAAACCGTTGATGGCTGCTAACAGCCTCGATGTCGGATCCTGGGAGATCAGAGAATCTACCACGGAGCCATGCTCGTGCTTCACGTACGCCGACGGACATGCGCTCGCAGCGAGCGTCGTCGCGGACGTGGGTGGTCCGTCGGATGTTGCTGTTTGAATTGCCGTTCGTGGAGTCTGTGGCAAGATAATCGAGCGACGCCGTGTACAAGTCGTACTCGGCGGCGCTGAGGGCAGAGAGGTTGAGTGAGAGTGGACGCATAAACTGAGCACCGTCGTCCTCGTTCATGGCGGAAGTTGGATGGAAGGACCTGTGTGACAACCTCCCTGTCACGTTATCTTTAAACATTTCCTTCAATTTGTACTTGTACACGTCCACACACACTCGTCGCTGGACCCGGGCCACGGTAAGCACACGAGGACTTGTCTGGAAATGTACTCAATATCCATTCGAGATGAGTCTGTGAATATTCCTCTGCCTCATCTTTGCCCACCTTACTATATGCTCCCAGAGGCACTATCCGTACCCACAACATCGCCATTCAGCTCGTATGTTCGCGGTCCGAGACACACCCAATTGCACATGTTGTATCCCTTGTCCCTCTGGCACTCTGCACTCGCCCAGCTCACGTAGTACGAGTCAGAAAGTGAGAAAGCGAGACCGCCAACTATGACCAAGGATGCGGCGAGAGGCCCGGGGTCGAGGAGGATTGGCGAAAAAGTTCGCTTGCACAATTCGGAACGCCTCCGAGCTCGAGGACATCGAAGAATGCCGCCGGTAGAGAGCCAGGAAGAAAAGGAAGGCAAACTTGGTGCCCTAGACAGTCCGTATCCCACCATGTACCCTTGCTATCACCATCTGACGAGCCTTTCATCTTTCTCTACTTGTCAGCCCCCGCCCATCATAACCCGCATGCTTCCCAACAAGATCGCCGATCGGCACCTCCCTCCCTCGACATCCTTTAGCAGTGGCTCGATTGGTCTCTGGAACGGAGGCATGACGCCCATCACTTCTGGGCCTCTGACGAACCTACACATCGTCAAGGACGTTCGGGCACGGGAGGGATAGTACGACACCTGTGGTAAACGAGTCGACCAGGCAAGCCTCAATATTACATTTCAATGTCTTTGCATACAATAGTGTTGTCTACAACATGGTGGGAATGCCTACTTTATGCAATGATGATATGATATTGCCTACTCGCGAGTGAAAACGAAAATTGATGACATCGACGTCTGGGAGTCCGTGACACACTGAGATCACGCGGGCATCATTCTTTCAAAGGTGACACGCGTGACATACCAAATCGGGTAATGTCAGTTTTCTGCACGTTTTGTGATGACAAAATCTGCAACATTCGGGACAAAAACCGATATTCGGGGACCGAGTGGAAACAACAATCCGTGACTCTCAACTTCCTGCTGGGAACAAATTCCCTCAACATCGAAAACTTGCCTGAGTGCGACAAACGATATCCGATGCTCGTGCGTTGAGACGCTCTCACCAACAGCGAGACCTACACCATCCGGCAGCTCAACTGCGTTCACGGTCAGCACGAATCCAGGAAGAAGACTGAATGGGTCGAAGGTGGAGGCTGTCTGTGTACAATGTATATGTGGCTTACTTTACTCGATGTAACTGGAATCAACCTCAATCAACAACCTATCCTACAATGGTCACGCGTCCCCCCAGATGCTGTCAGCAAGTTCCTTCACTAGCTGCAACTTTCTCTTCATGTCGTCCATCGTGAGCAAGTTTCCTTCCTCGTGCGACGCAAAACCACACTGAGGAGAGACAGAAATGCGTTGCAGCGCTTCGTCCACTGTCTCACCCGTACCGTTCGCCACGATGCGCGCAGCCTCGAACACGCGTTCTTTAAGGGCCGCCTTATCCTCAAGTTGCGGGAATTTACTGGTAATGAGACCCAAGACAACAGATTTGTGCTTGGGAAGATGTTTCAGAGGTTCGAACGTGCCTGTGCGAACCTCCCGATCAGCTGATGCAACGACTAGGCAACTCTGAAGCAAAAAGAGAAAACACACCGGCACGTTTGGTGTCGTATTCGAGGTAGTAACAGTCCACGTTCACGTGATTGAACAGCTTGACCGCGATCGCGTCATAACCACCCTGTGTAGGTGTCGCTTCGCGTCGGGGGTGGTCGATCGATTTCTCGATGTCTGTTCCGGACGAGAGCATGATTGAAGGGATACTTTGCACCTGCCTGCATATCGTTATCAGTCATGGTGTTTGGGAGTGCAACACGTGCGTCGACGGGCGAGAAGCCCGTTTCTACCAGCCGGCAGGTGACCAGACCTGTGGGGGTGGCCAAGCCTTGGGCCTGTGTCGACGTCGTGGGCGGGTTTGGCGAGGGCGAATGTGAATATGTAGACTCTACATGAGCGTATATCAGTAACAGTTCGTCGAGCGTGGCGTGGTGTGTCATCTCGCCGGCTTGCCTAGATCGTCCAGTAATCGTCCTCCGGATGCGCGGAATGCTCGTCGCGGATGCCAAAAAACGTGTTCTCTTCATCCGAGTTGACACCCCCAAATAGGCCCTCCTTGCGATCGCCAAGATCAAAGTCGCTAGGTGACGGCGGATTTGAGTTTGGGGAAACTCGTCGAGATCCCGCGGGTTATTCGCAGGCTGGAAACAAGCCCCACTCGTCGTCGTTTTTTTTTCGACCAAAGCACCTCCATGTACAAGGCAATGTAGTCGCGGATAGGAACTTGGCCGCAGGAACACTCTCAAACGCAAAGTCGATGCCGTCCTCTCCCGTCGAGTGACCACGCGCAGAGGCAGGCGGCGGCGGACTCTGCTGTCGGCCGTGCGAGCGCGTCTCGGAGTCCGTTCCAGAGTCAAGTGGAGAATGATCCACGTGGAGCAAACAAGGTGTATATATGATGACCCAGTCGCTGCACTTATACTTCGCAGCGGGTGTGTAAAAGGCTAAAAGCTTGTCGGTAATTTGGCAAGAGAACGCCTCCAACAGAAAGAATATTCCATTTCTTGATCGCCGCAAATGCCTGAAGCTGGAAGAGTCGTGTCATCTATATGACACCGGGGATGCACCACGAATTGTACGTACTTGGGGATCCTGCAGCCTGCACCTCCCTGATAAAGAGCCGAGACTATCATTACGCCCTTTCTGTCCGAGCGCGACTTCCAGGAGTCATCCATCTGAATTAAATGGGATCGTTCTATGACTCGGAAGAGGAAGAGGAAGAGGAGAACCAAAGATTTATGTAATACTTTTACCACCGCGGCCCCACTCTTTTTTCCCCTTCAATTTCCTCCAGTCCGAGGGCTCGTTATAATCGCAACGGAGTCCCGTTAAATCATACAGCGTCAAGTCTGTAAGCCTGGAGTCCGGCCATACAGCCGGTAGTGCGGCGGCCAACCCCATAATCTTTTTACCACTGGCATGAACTCCGACCTAATAAGTACTTGGATCAAACTCATAGATATACAGTTACATAACTTGAAAGCATTCAAGTTCGCGATGATTCAAGCGAGGTCCGCAAGGCCGACCTGCAAAGTATTGTAATCGAACACGCTGATACTATTCGGTCTGCAAAAAAAATGTTCCCAATGTTCCAAAATCCTAGGCCATATACTTAGAACGATTCCATCTAGTGCCGAAAAGCAATAAGCACTGAAATCTCACCGATACGCGAACGCTGAGCAACAACTTCAATGACGCCGAAACAATTGGCAGAACCATCAGGAACTGGTTTATATCTGAAAACTTCGGGACGGATGCATGACAACGCATTACTTCATGTCACATTCTGTGACGGCCAACTAGTTACTAGTCACTCAGTGGGGCAGCTCAGTACTCAGTCCTTGGTAAGTGATACATAGTAGTGGTATAGAGTAAAGAAAGTGAAACTTGAATAATTTACGTAATTGGAACATCGCTATCCTCGCACACACCGCCAAAATATTGCAACAGGGAACGAACTATGTACACATCGCCGAAAAAATTTGAGGCGGGATAAAGGGGCGGGAACGATAAAGAAGTTCCGACGTGTTCATGCCTAGGTCATCATTAGCAAGGGGATGATTAGAATTAAACTGGTTGACCTACATTACAACGATTGGCAACAGAATATGAACTCAAGTTGTGCTTGAAAATGGCGTGGAGGTACTTCGAGCTCACTGTGTTCTTCATCGAATTCCGTTCAGATATCAAGCGTTCGATGTCCTCCTCGCTTAGGTAGCGACGTAGGACGTGTTCGCGTTCTTCGTACGTTTGTTGCGTACGGAGAAGTACCCTCCCCATGGTCAATTTCTCTTCCAGAGCCTCCTTGAACTGCTCTAGAGCAGAATGCAAGTTTGGTTGCGGAGATAAAGCCTGCGAAATGTTATCAATGTACATTATCTATTCCCTAAAGGACTCACCATGACAGATGGTGATCTTTGCGGGGATTCATGATGTGATATGTACCTTTCAGGCAGTCCGGAATGATCTGCCTGCATGGGCGAGGAACGAGAATCTGGGGACTGGAAGGTGCAAGGTAGGGAACGAAGTATGGCAGGTATCTTCTCCCCGGGAAGAAGTTTGAACGTCGTTGAAGCCATTGGCGATGTAGAGGGCTTTGACCGTAAAGACTGGAATGGACTTTCCAAAGTACTATTCCACAGAATATAAATGTGACTTAGGTCATATTCACAGTCCGAAAGCTTGAGGGCCGGTAGATTGGTACAGCAGATCATGAAACAGATCTTAGATCAATCTTAGATCGTAATCTGTGCATATTTGCACTGTGACTCGTGTGTCAGCTCTTGGCCTGGGTCGAATATCTGGCAGGCTCACCTATTGGGCCGCCCCGATGATCTGCGCTAATTCGCGTGGGTCAGCCGAACAAAGACGAATGTGCTTCCTCTGGGGCTCAGGAGAGACACGGTCGGGGTCGCCTTGATCATCGGGTACGTTCGAGGTGTGACCCACTGCAATAGGACGGTTAGTCATTAAGCCTCTCGTGCGCGTGATTGACTGAAGGACCGAAAAGACGCCGGTGTCCAGTACCATCACGAGACCTGGATCAGGTCACACACCTCGACACGAACACGAATATTGGACGCCAAAACTGAAGTCGGAAGTCGTCGAACGCGACCGAGGCTCTGCTACAAGCCGCTGATGAGTGATAAGAAACAAAGTTGTCTGTGTCGGCTGTGAATGCGCGGGCAGTGTGGAGTGCTGGGACACCATAACCGGAAGGGCCCATGACTGGAGTTGATCGCGCGAGTCGGTTCATGATGCTGGTGCAGGATGGATATGGATATCCATAAGATTGGAACGAACAGGCAGTGAAAAAAATTGGAAAGGAAAGGAAAGGAAAGGAAAGGAAAGGTGGACGTACGTAAATCCCTACGCTGTGTGTGTTTTCGCCGTTGTGCAGGCTGCACATTGTGACGGTCATGCGCCTTAGCCCCAGTGCGAGGTGTGCCACCCGGGTTCGCCGCATGGTATTCGTGCCCGTTCGTGGTAGAAACGGCGGACTAGGCGAGTCACTCTCACGGTCCGAACGAGATCTTGAATCTGAGATGCGCCACATCTGAGCCTGCCCGATTTGCACCGTGACTATGTGACTGTTACATTACTGACATAGATATAGGTAGCAGATCTTAGATCCCGTCTGAGCATACTACCCGATTTGCGCCGGTTGGCTGACAGGCATACTAACCGTTTCTGTGTAGATACAGATACTTCACAACCGACCGCGCTGCGTCCGAGTCGCTTCGTGGTACTTTCCATCCGGGTTTCTGTCTAACGGCGACTTTGCCACAGCCTACCAAGACTGGTATGCACTGATCTGATATTATAGGTTTTTATGTAAAAGGCCGCGTTGCTTACGCGCGTGTTGCCCTAGAACACGTACGGTCTTAGAATTGTATTGAATATTTGCCGAGCAAAGTAAGTACTTAGTTCTACGGCGTTGCGCCCGTTGCCCCACCATCTCTCAATTTTTTCCCCCATCACCCATATGAGCCATTCCAACCCATCACTGGCAACGAACTTCACCGTCAACCACTCATCGGCGTTCCAGGGCGGGCTTGGAACCGCTGGCCATGGAAATCAGTCAGGTGATCAGCAAATAGTGCCGCACAACCGTGACACTGGAGGGCAGAACGCGGCGGTCGTTATTCACTTCCCAGTGTCCGCTTTCACACTCACGCGTGAGTACTGTCAGCATGTGCTACCAATTTACTCCAACTAATAACCCGGAAACAGAACGCTTCAGTGGCTTGTTAGAGTACAGAGCCCCCTCCTGGTCACACTTCTACGTGGACTGTGCCGTCACCGTCACTCGTATGATCCTGTGCGGTCAAATCCCTCCTACCCTCGTCTTAACCTGGGACCAAGCGCTGATGGTCATCAACACAACGATGAACCAGCACCGCATGAACAGGAATGATCACACGTGGGTGCCTTCCCAAGGTATTTCTCCCGCTCGTTATCTACCCTCTTATTTACATAAATCGCTAGCCGTAAAATTGAAGCTAGACGGCTTGTCGGACGCATTCTTTACTGACCTTACAGATAACACTTTCCGTGACCTACTCTGCAACCAAATCAACAGCACCCCGGAAACGTTCCTCGCCCACGTCCGGTCTTCAATGCAGCAACTACTGTGCCCCCTCCTAATCATCCAAGGACGCGCCTACCCGCGAGTTCAGATCGTTATGAACGCCGTCCATCGCACGGAAGAATATACGACCTGGTTGCAGAATCTTCTCGAGTGGGACCCCCGTTGGGGCTACTCTCATTGGCATCAGTTCACGTGGGACACGTCTGGATATAAGGTAAGTTTATTTATCTATGTATTCGTTCCCTTAACTCATTTTAACGCAGATAACTTGGTTTGCCGACCCCGGAACATATGATGTTCTCGTCCACACGTTGCGGAGACGCGACTCCGCTGGATCGTTCAGTGTGTTCGGTATGGCCTCGAATCCCGGCCAGCATCTGCCAGATCTGCCGGTCACCACCCAAACGATCTCGTTTTCTCTCTCTGCGGTACGTGTTCATCACGATCGTTGTTTATTTCAATTGATGATGATGTTGCGCGCGTTAGCTCGCCGTCGAATTGGGGAACTATGCCGACTTGTGGCACATCCCCTCTCACACCGTCCATTCGCCCCACTTCGTCCCAATGCTCAACGACGAGTATCAACGAATCAACGATTTTTTGACCAGCATCACCGACGAGACAATTCAAGTCCCTCACATCGACCACCTCCGAGCGATGCAACTCGGGCTCACCGATTGGTTGAATATCCATAACTTGGATTTCACAAACACTGATGTTCCTCACGTCTTACCATTCTAGCTACATACTTGTGTTTTCGGTTACCGTGTACATTCTACATATGTGTTCCATTTACTACGACTCCCGTCTGCTGTCTCTTACTCGCGAAATTTTCCTGGACGGTGTAGGTTATCCATGGCTTTTTGTTTGTCTTGGGCCCGTTTGGGACTTGCTTAGTCGTTTGTTTGTATGTATTGAATGCGCGCTTCTCTCTCCACCTGAGTAATATGATGGCGTGCCCCTCTTTCGAGCCCCTCCTACCACCTTCCGTTATTGTTTGCGAGTACCTTCACAAATCTTTCTTACTCTCGGGCGAGCGTGAATTGACAATCCAATGGAGACTTGGAGGGAGGGCGTGTAGGCTCAACAACCACACGGAAAAAAGCCCATTCGCTTACATTTTGTGAACTCATAAGCATTTTAGGACTTTGTTTTCTTGCTACCGTAAATTTATCAAAGACTTTCTTACTTTATCAAGTACTTTCAATTTAACACGGACTTTCTGACAGTACACAGTGGGAGTCCTAAGTCCTTAAAATACCACAGCCCTACTCAGTTCTCAATGGTCATGGGTAGAGAGATTCAGAAGCGCCAATTGCCTTACTTTGTTATATGCATTTTTTATTTAAAAGTGTCAGATCTTCAGAGGAGATCAGTCAACGATGTTTTGATTTTGGTTTCGCAATGAAAGTAATAAACGAGCATGACACGAGCCCCAAATTATCAGAATTTTATGATGCCATGGCATATTCTGGTATGTTCCACTGTGCCATCAGCTGCCCAAATATGCTCCGTGTGAAGTGCGGCCGGTCGTCGCGACGCCGTGGCGTAGTGCTGAGTTGTTGCATGATGGAGGGGGTTAAAAACGCCGCCGACGACTTTTACTCTCGGGCGAGCGTGAGCGAGAGCAGCGACTGCGCAGTGGACTTGTCCGTCGTGAAGGCGATTTTGGATGACGATAGGGAGGGGGAGGGACGCAGCGTGGCAATCATGGGAATGACAGCGATGGCAGCATGCAGCAGCGACTACGCAACGCACAAGAACGTGCACGTTGCGTGATCGCTTCTGCACGTTGGGGAGGGGGAGGGATAGGAGGGCCCTTCATCAACGTCGTTGTCATTGTGTCTTGGTGGGAGGGGGATGGGGAACCTGGTGAGGGCGAGGGTACAGTCATCGTCGTGTGACGTCGTCTTCATGCTTGTTGACGTCGCTGTGCGCAAAGCAGACAACGCCGACAAGTGTCACACATTAAAACGCCAGCCAGGCGATCCATATTCGTCGGCCAGCAGCGTGCAAAATTGCGCTGTCATATGCGTGCAAGTTATACGTTCGCGGCATAGCGTGCGGAGGAACGCAATCATTCTGTAAAAGAGAGACGTCAACGAGATCACCGTCTACTTCCTTGACCTCACACGGACGACATGCGAATGCATATACTGCATATACGACAGGACGGTTAGCATCCGCAGATACTGCTTTCTGCCAATCAGAAATAACCGCTGCCTTGTGTTGCCACTCCAGTTTTGCAGGAAAGGATCCATCATCGGAAGGACACGTATCAGAAGATGCGAAACCTCAACGGATACCACCTCGGATACACCGTGTCCACTAGAACGACGTCGTGCAGCAGCTTCGAGACGGTCACGCCTTCTTTCAGCGGACTCATTTGTGCATCGCATCTGATGCGATACAAAATCCTGTATTTCCTGCCTCTCGCGATCCTCAGACCACGTCAAAGCCGGACCAAGAAAGACTTGCTTACTATGAACATCACGTCGTGCCCGCTTGCACAGGCAGAACTCGAGCACAATCAGTGGACATCCACAACACTCAGCATGTTGACGAAGGCTGTATTGAAGCCATGCTTGCTTATCACGCGCATTACATGCAACGCCGTGAGCAATAGGAGAACCGTATAGGAGAACCGTGGCGCGTGACGCGTGACGTTCCAGTGGCGAGCTGTCGACACGTCATTAATATTGAAACTCACACGCCACACACAAATAACTGACTAAGCAAATTACTGAATGAGGCCAAAGACGCGGACAGGGTCCAGGAATACCATGTCCGACGCGATGAAGACATGTTTTTGCGGTCGCACATTCAATGACCTTGGGGGTTTCACAAGGCACGAAAAAAGTTGCCGCAAGGGCAAAAAAAGGCTATCAGAGGTTCTCACCCGGGCGAAGGGGGTTTATCAAGCGAAAAAAGCAAGACTGTCCCTCTCAAGACGTGCGAGTGTCGATGAAGATGCGATTGCGAGTACTAGTACTAGTGCTGGCAATGATAAGCAAGGCCCGCTGGATGGTAACGAAACTAGCGAGCAAGCTGTCCATAAGGCATGGTTTTTCTCAACATTTCTGTTGCCTTGTCTAAAATATTATGCAGGGCGCCGCCTCCTCTTCACATTCACATCATCAATCCTTGGGTGACAATGGCAAAGAAAGCGACGGTCCGAGCTATCTCGATGTATGTATTCTTCTGAATGAGCTATTCAACGACACTGAATATGTATAGAATGACCTACCTCTAGCCCAACGTCGACCTCGTAGAGCTCGCCAATTACCACTCCGTTTTCGAGAGACGTTACCTCAACCGCTTCCACCTCTCCCACCTTTCGAGCTCGCTATTGATCGAGGCACACAAGCATTACCAACAGCTCATCACCAGGCGTCAGAGATGACTACCATGCCATCCAATTTATCTGGTCCACCACTGCGCCATCGGCTACTCAGATCCTTCAAAACCATGAAGAATAAATTCGGCTTGCTCCGTGCCTATACCACCGAGACTCCTCCCTTACATGATCCCGACGACCCATATTCAATCGAGCACGTACCACAACAACCTTCTGATGATGCTACTCAATGTCCGAAGCCGAGCAATCTATTTTACCCTTACCCGAACGAGAATGCCATGCGCTTGGGCGACTGGTATTGGAACCAGGGAGCTCAGAAATCGAGGGAAAATTTCAAACAGCTTCTAAGTGTCATCGGGAACCCTGCGTTCAATGCCGCCGATTTGTGTGGGGTTGCGTGGGATTCAATCAACAAAGAACTTGGTGATCACGGTCACAATTCCGACGAGGATGAGGACACTCCCGAGTGGTTGAGTGGTGATTGCGGTTGGAAATCTTCCCCGGTCACCATCTCTGTCCCCTTTCACAGCCGCTCGGTCAATCCAGGGCCCAAGTCTTATACCGTTCAAGGCTTCCATCATCGGTCCCTTATTTCAATCCTGGAAGAGAAGGTCAGAGATCCTGCCCAGGCTGCTCATTTCCACTACGAACCATACGAGTTATTCTGGAATCCACCTCACAGGAACAGGGACATCAAAGTGTATGGCGAACTTTTCACCTCCAGTGCGTTCCTCGACGCTCACAGGGAACTGCAAGATTTACCTCCTGAACCTGGTTGCGATTTACCTCGAGTCGTCGCCGGGTTTATGTTCTGGTCTGATGCGACCCAACTTTCCACGTTTGGCGGTGCAAAACTCTGGCCGTTGTATGTATATTTTGGAAACGAATCGAAGTATCGACGATGTCAACCATCAACAAACGCCTGTTCACATGCGGCTTACTTTCAGACGGTTAGTCCACAATCCAGACAACCTGCCTGCTTATCTCACGAGTCTCTTGTTTCAGCTCCCCGACGCATTCAAAGACTTTGTGTTGAACCACTCGGGAGGTAGAACTTTGAGTAACGTTCTCATGACTCATTGTCATAGAGAATTTTTCCATTCACAATGGAAAATACTTCTTGATGAAGATTTCGTTAGGGCTTATAAACACGGTATCGTGATTACCTGCTGCGACGGCTTGAAACGCCGTTTTTACCCCAGGATATTTACATATTCTGCGGACTATCCAGAAAAGTAGTCTACACACCTTTCAGGAGCTGCGCTGATTTCTATTTGTTCACAGAGTACTCATCGCATCTATACGTAACCTTGGCACGTGTCCTTGCCCTCGGTGTACGGTGACACTAGACAATGTTAAGAGTCTGGGTACTATTGAGGATATGGAAGATCGAGTGGTTCTCGCCCGCCGTGATGAACACGGGCGTCAAGAAGCTGTTCAAGAAGCTCGGGACCTCATCTATAGACAGAAATTTGCAGTTACAACACCTCCAGTGGAAGCCCTGCTGAAACCCGAATCGCTGGTCCCAACACTAGTAAGTCATTTCTGATACAGGTCTTACTGGTGTCCTTTTGTGAATGTCGTCATTTAGAATGCGTTTTCGGAAAAGCTTTGCCCACTTGGTTTCAATCTTTTCCTAATGCTAGTGGTAGACATGCTCCATGAATTTGAGCTGGGGGTTTGGAAAGCGGTCTTCACTCAGCTTCTTCGTATGCTAGAATCATTGGAAGAGCGAAAGGTACACGAGCTTGATCGCAGGTCTAATTTTTTCTCAGATGTCATGTATTCCATTTGCTCATGGCCGCATTTAGATACCGCCAAATTCCAACTTTCGGACGGGATACTATTCGCCGGTTTTCACGAAATGTTTCTGAGCTGAAGCGGGCTGCAGCTTATGACTTCGAAGATCTCTTACAGGCTAGTAGATTCAATAACTGATTTGACTTCATCTGACAATCACTCTAGTGTTCCATGCCTGCCTTTGATGGCCTATTTCCAGAACCGCACAATTCGTCGGTCTTGAGACTACTTTCTGTCCTTTGTCATTGGCATGGGTTTGCGAAACTTCGAATGCATACTGATGAGACCCTCCAGATCTTGGAGAATGTCACTGAATCCCTTGGAAGGGAGCTTCGGGCATTCAGTGTCCATACATGTCCTGCCTTCTCTACCCGTGAACTCAAGCGAGAAGCCGATTCTCGACAACGCCGTCAGCAACAGCAGTCTCAGCCTCGTCCACACGTGTCATCGTCGCAAAAACCATCCCAAGTGGGCTCACGTCGACCGAAAACTCTGAACTTGAGAACGTACAAACTGCATGCCCTGGGTGATTATGTGTCTTCCATTAGGAGGTACGGGACCACTGATTCATACTCAACACAGTTGGTGCGGAAATTGATTTGGATCGATTTGAGGCTATGTTCTTACTTCTACTCGTTTACAGGGGGAGCGGGAGCACCGTGTCGGGAAAGGACGATTCCTTCGAACCAGTCGCAAAAATTTTGTGCAACAACTCACTCAAATTGAAAGGCGCCAGTTACGTATACGACATATTCGCGAGAAAGTAGACCGTGAAGTTACGCTCCAAGAACCCATTCCTAAGGATCCGAGGGAGCACTACCAAATTGGCAAATCGCAAAACCACCCAGTAGATATCTCGGTCTTTTGCAGGGAATATTCTAATGCCCCATTGGCAGCTGTTAAGGTGATTGACCTCAACCCATGCCATTGTTTCGATACTGTGTTAATGGTAATTTAGGACTTCACACTTAAACTCAAGCAGCATCTGCTGCCCCGCATCGCGGCAATTCATGCATCGAACTTAGAACTAGATCGTCACTTGAACCCAGCCCTCATGGACGGCCTCGAGGATGCCTTCACTGCATCGGCTGCTGGGCCAAATCATGTGATATTCAAAAATAATCGCCTTTATCGCCATCACATCCTCCGAATCAATTACACGACATATGACGTTCGTCGCTCTGATGATATCTTCAATCCAAATACGGAGCACCGTGACATCATGATGCTCCACCGCCCAGAATCCGAGCAAGATTGTGATCGGTTCTGTTATGCCAGGATAATTGGGATATACCACGCTAACGTTCAATACATCGGGCCAGGCATGAACGATTACCTCCCGCGGCGGATGGATTTCTTGCACGTACGCTGGTTTGAACGGGTCCCGGAACAAGACCTGCATGGTCTTGAAGCTCTAAGGTTCATTCAGACGGATGACCCTGCATCATTCGATTTCGTGGATCCAGCGGATGTGATCCGAGGTTGCCACCTCATGCCTGCATTCAGGCATGGGAAGCTCCGCCAAGAGCACACTTTGACGTCACCTACTAGCACCACACGAGATTCTGAGGAGTGGAACTATTATTACATTAACAGGTATGGTGAAATCACTCGTTGCTGTTTTTTCGCTTATATTGGTGTTGCTTAAGATACGTTGATCGTGACATGCTTCTCAGGTTCCATTGGGGCGTCGGCGTTGGACATGCTTACTCGCATATTCCGAGCGCCTCCGATGAGGACCAGCCAGCCGCGCAAACCTCATTGTCTCCTTCCAAGTCGATGTCTGCCCCGTCTGAGCCGAAAAATCATGCCGGAAGTAGCACCACGGCAGTATTGGTGGATGACCATGATCCCGACGAGGGATTTGCACTTTCCGAGTGGGACGGCTCGGAGTTGGAGTGGGAAGTGATATCTGACTCCGAGTCTGCCTCTGAGGAAAATACTGATATTCAGACTATGTCATCAGGGGATCAGTGAACAAATGATCTAGGTTTATATATAATTATCTCATTTGACATCTCCATACAAATACATCTACATGATAATTCAGTTGATCAGATCAGATATAGCTGGACTTACTAGATGTTCATGATCATCCTTATGTGCCTCATACATGGATTATAGGTACTGTTATGAAGCTATACATGAACAGAAATGTCTGTGCTTATTATATTGATACTTCTGGTCACACACAATCTCTCTGATCAGCATTTTCCCACGCATCCCTGTATGATGACCGAGATAATCAATATCATTTTGATGGTGTATGTCATATCTGTCCTCATGTAGTCCCGTCCCTCGCTAACAGCTGCCGACAACATTTACACTTCTGTAGTTTCTGGCTGTATCCACAATGCCGGGTCTAACTATCTGACTCCCAAGAGAATTGACAACTTTGACCCAGACGAGTCTATTCGGGCAGTGTGTTTCCCTCCCTGTCATGGTTTCGAAACTTGTAAGCAGCCTCTCAATCATTTTCTTTGTAACATTTTCCTTTCATTTAACGCTTGCCCAGATTCCCGCCAATCGTGAAAATCATCATATTAGTCCACCTGGCACAAGAGAACGTGTCCAGCATCCTTTCATTCGTGACTGCGTGCGTCGTATTTCCATCCTCGTATCGTTCCGTCCCTCACCGATGCGTTCCTATGAGACCTGTGCTTCTGCGGTTTCTCATCATATTTACCATACCGACCCTAACTGTCTGATGCTCAACAATTTTGGCAATTAACAAGACGAGTCTACCGGGCAACATGTTTCCATTGCCGTCATGATTCTGTTACTTGTCCGGACTCTCTCAATTACTTTCTGTCTAACTTCTCTCTTTCGTTTAGTGCTGGCTTAGACCCCTCCCAACTGTGAAAATATTCAGATTATTCCCCCTGGCACAAGAGAACATCTCCGGTAGTCTTCCATTCACGACCATGTGCGTCGCACTTCCACCCACACGTCGTTTCGTCCCTTACTGACGGCTGCCTACGACACCTGCAGTTCTGCAATTTATGGTTTTATTCACCACACGGAGCCCAACTGTCTGACATGCAATATTTTCGGCAATTGACCAAATCCGAGTCTATCCGGCAACATGCTTCCATCCCCGCCAATATTTCGATACTTGTAGGTAATATCTCGATTATTTTCTGTGCAACTTTTGCCTTTCGTTCAACGCTGGCCCAGATCCCTGCCGATCGCGAAAACCATCACATCACTCCACCTGACACAAGAGAGCATATCCGGCAGCATGACTTCGTGCATCGTGATTCCATTCTCTTATTTTCTGTATAACTTTTGCCTTTCGTTCAACACTGGCCCAGATCCCTACCGGTCGCGAGAACCATCACATCACATCACCTGACATAAGAGAGCATATCCGGCAGTATTCCGTTCATGACTTCGTGCGTCGTGATTCCACCCTCCCGTCGTTTCGTCCCTCACTGACGGCTGCCTGTGATACCTGTGCTTCTGCAGTTTCTCGTCGTGTTTACCATATTGGCCCTAACTGTCTGATGCTCAACAAATCTGGCAATTCACAAGACGAGTCTGCCGGACAACACGTTTCCATCGCCGCCAAGACTTTAATACTTGAACGTGGACTCTCAATTCTTCCAATTGTGAAGATTACTCTGACAGACTGGAGTCCGTATCCGACAGCATTTATCTGATTTCCGTCTTTGCTTCGCCAACGATATTTCAGAGTATGCCAAAACCATTGTTATTGTTGGTCCATGCCTCTAGATAGACGAGCGCAGGTTCACGATGTAACGTACGAAGCAAGATTAATAATTACACGCGAGTACGAAAGCGGAGTGAATGATTAGGAATCTCGAGGTTCGATGCACATCACACACTAGCATCCTCCTGTCCCCTTTCTTTGTATTCCGCACGCTTCTGACGGATCCTTGCTAACGCGCTGTTCTTTGATGGAAGCCGCTCGATGTCAGCATAAAGTGGAAATATTTGGCTAAGTTCATGTCAACATTGTCTCTAAATCAAATGGAAATATACGTACCGATTCCACCAACACACTAACTGATCAACCTCATCTTTTTCATCAGGATCATCTAGCAACTCAACGATGCTGTTGTAGAATCGTTCTGAGTCTGTCACGTGATCAGTGCGAGAGAAAACTTGGGCGGATGTCAGTGCAAACCGAGCCTTCATTAGTATCAGTACTGGTTAGATACAAAATAAAGAATCGGAATGCATACCTGAGTTGCAACGTAAGCAAGGGATGCCTTGGTGACAGACCGCATACCATGGATGCGAGCATTGCCGGATCGAGTCGCTTTGGGCTCTTGATCCACGGAGCTCGGGGAGGTAAAGATATGCTTGTATGCCTAGCGACAACCTGGCTTAGCAATGGAGCATCCAGAAATAATTAAGTTACAATGCTTACGGAAACCAAGAGACCGCTTCGCAGAAGTCCATTCCAGGGGTCCTCGGAGTCGTATGTATAGTTGGCGTACAGAAATACCGGCCATTGATCACCAGCGACCTGGATTTGTCCGCTGGTGAGTTTTGTCTTCGTCCTATATCTGGTGATCAGTGCGAGCTCGTAATATAGTGGAATACATACTCTGTGTTAGCCCAATCAAGACCAGCCGGACATAGGAGCGCACCGGTACGTTCGTGATGAAACCCGCGGCCCGCTTTGACATTGCGGGGGATATGAGGACTTAGTGACTGACCCTTCGGGGTAATCCAATCGATGATTGCTGTCTTCATTCCTTTGGTGTCGTCAGCTCTGGCACCATTTGCACCTTTTTGAACCTTTCATAAAGCGGCAAGTTAGATTCAAGCACGAAACAAAGATACGGACGGTTCTTACCAGATCTGAGATGCGGATAACTTCCTCCTCTGATACCGTCATCAGTCTAGCTTCAAGCCCGGGTACTAATCGCAATAGCTCGCGAAATACTGCATATTCCTTCCTTTCCCTGATATAGCTAGTAAGAGACGTCTCGTCGACAAAGGACCACTGCTTACGCTGCTGTCGGTAGATCCGCAAGTTCGCCTTCTTGGTCAGCCAAGATTGCAAGACCGTTCGTGATCAACGTCTGCACGTTGCAAAAAGCGTGTACCGCTCTTCCAAAGTGACGGCCGTGGTGAACCAAAGGATCCTGCATAGTCCTGCAGAGGAGGGTCAGCGATAGTGACCATAGGATTACAGGGGACGTTACGGACGGTTTTTTCCTAGGTCCCAGCTGTAATGCATTGGAATGCGCTCGCTTCTGACCAGCGAATGAAGGCTGGTTCTCCTCGTCAGAGTGAGATTGCATTGCAGAGAGAGAAGAAGGAGAGAGAAAGACGCTGAGGCTGTGGAAAGAAAGAGGTAGCCTTATATATGAACAAGGTTAACGTAAAGGTGGGATTCCCGTTAGCGATGAAGGGATATTCAGAACATATAGTTCGACTTACCCGAGCGGGAGTGGAAAATCGAATATTAGTTTGCGAGCGTGTCGCCTCGACCTGGAGTCAGTTCATTTGCCCGATCGGCAATTGTAAGTCATTCAACGTACAACAACCCCAACGCGGTCGGGTGAATCCCAAGTTCTTACCTCATGCATAAAACACGACAGCCTGAAATGGGTAACAATCGAGTCGGTTAGTTGTACGAAACCCCGGGAAAAGTCGGTCCAGAATTCACCTCCTTGTGTGTGAAATACAGTGGAATGTACACCTGCGACCTTTGCCGTTTATTGAAGGTCAGACGACTGTTTCTACGCTGAGCCCTTGATATCCCATCAAAACGATTGACGGGTGTGAGAGGCTTACTTTTGAAAAGGTGACTCAAAGCTTTCAAACACGATTGAAGGATGGTCCTCGGTTACCACAGTGAAGTCAACCGCAGTCTTGCCCCGGAGCCATGTTACCTTGGCTGCATTCCTCTTCGTCGAACGGATGACTGGACGCTGATACGGGGGCGAAACGCCGACCTGTCCACATCAACGTACAAAATAGTGTGTTCCTGGCGGCGGCGGCAACGGCGTTCGAGACTGGACTGTCGCACCCGATTGGACGACACGTCGATCGTCTGATTGCCTAGCACCCCGCTGCTCGTTAACACTAACGTCTTGACTATCGACACTCCAGGCTAGACCGTCACAAATGAGACACCCTTCAATGAATCAATGATCGATCCTGCCTATACCTCATCCGAGTCATCGAGTGTTAATTGAATGGATCGGGAGTGAAAAAAGCGCGATTTGACCTCTTCTTCATCTACCACCGAGGTATCTACTAGACGACGCACCAACACCGTCCACGGGGGTATTTGTCCTGCAGCTAACGGATCAGCTGGGACTGGCCGACGATCAAGACATCGTCTGGGGGTAACGGAACAGAAAGAACTCTGAACATCCAAATTCAGTCTCTTCTTCGCCGATATGCAGATCACATCATACCTTCAGAAGCGTCAATAAATCTTCTTGCAAAATTCTGCAAGTGCAATACAATGTCTGGGAGTCAGAGACGAACACCTACTGTCATACGATACAACTCCAATGCGCAAAGGTCTCCTCGCCGATGCCCCAACCACAAAAAAAGTCGGCTCATACCGTGCATCTTGCAAGCTGACCGAGTTAGCCAAGGCGATAACAATACATATCCACTGACGAATGAACAAACTCGTCGAGCTCCGCAGAGCTGATGGGGCCGAACGCAAAAACGCCACCCTCAAATATACTTCACTTCGGATAAACGATATTCGCGTGCCCGACGATGGATAGCCTAGATCGAAATTATACGGTGAACATAATAAGCAAACACGAACAGAAAGAACCACACCAGTCATCCGTCTGCTGCTTAGCAAGACAATGGTGAGTTTGATGTGTCGTTTCACACTCAGTTATGTGTATCTCCTCCGATTCTCTTCGGATTCACGATCGTACTCGAGATCGGATAGATCAAGTGGGGACGACGTCCCTCGAACATGCACAGGAAGAGGGAGGACAAGTCTTTGCATGTTTTGCGTGTCCATAGTATCAAATGGAGCGGCGGCGTTGAGACTAAAGGACATGGCGATATGAGGAGTGCAAACGGATTCTCCAGTTTGGGTGGCGGGATGGCGGGGCAGAATGGGTTGGTGTGGGTGGCCCGGATATTATAGAGTTCGTCATGATCACCGTGGGAACCACACAGGTCGCAACTCTCACTGGCACCGTCTCTTCCAGGTGGCGAGTCATCTCATTTCTCTGACAGTAGAGAATGTTTATACCTCATCTCCCTCGTCCTCGCTCCCGCTAATCGCGCCGCCACCGGCGGCACACCACACTTGACCGCGAACTCGCCCACACCCAATCTGCTCCGGTATCGTGCTCGCCTTGTTGCTCCACGCTTTCGGGTCGGATTGTTCCAAAAGTGTCAGTTGGGTCGTGGAAAGAGAGAGGGCTTCGATGGCCCAGCCTTGGAGGTCGACTTGTGCGCGGATGAAGGAGGAGTCAG
>JBBPPA010000601.1:0-19350 GCA_038091735.1 Leccinum pellstonianum | reverse complement strand
CCGTTGAAATACCGAGCCACTGCCAAATTGTGTACATACCACGCTAGTACTCAGCCACATTTCTGGATCCGTCAGCTCATTGACGACGTTGATTTCAAAGTTCTCTCCCTTTTTATAGACATTCACTGATCAGTCAAACGAGGAAGTGGGTCACCAAACTCACTTTATTAGCCTTGACCAGCGGTCCGGGGAAAATACCTCCAGCAAGTGTAGCTCTGGAACAAGGTGAATGAGAAGTAACGAGCGATCAACAGACAATTCCGTACGAGCGCGAAAAACCATCTGGAGCAATTACTTGATTAGAGATTGTTAGGGTAGTGTTGGGTCCAACGACATTGGAGGACAGTTGTGAAGGATCGGATGTGTTTCGCGAAACAATGTACGCGCCATGGGTGACCGCAAAAAGCGAGCATATAAATATGATGGGAAGAATCATTACGAAAGCTCAGATAACGCCTGCCGCCGACGAAAGGCTCTGGAAAGGACAGTAAGATGAACAGTCAATGGACACCGGAGTAATTGAGGATAGAGAAAGTTTTTACTTGGGCTCTCTTTTATGCAGGCAATGGGACAATGCGACTGTGAAACGGACATCATCTCCGTCTTCTGGGATAATTTGGCCTTGGTGCTCGACCCGAGAAACGGCATATTAAGTCGTGATCATTGACTACAACGCAGAGCCCGCCGCCACACGGCCTGATTTATCGGTAGCGACAAAGTAAAGATGTCAGATAGCTTAACTCCGCGATTGAATTTATTCCAGTGACTTGTGCCAAATCTATGATCGAGTCCTCGGGCAGAGAATCTGAAACTTGGTAGTCAGTACTTCAGTCGTGTCCAGAAATACTAGATGGGGGGTAAGCGATTTACCCAAGGCTGCAGCCTGCCAGGTCGTATTCGTCAGTATGCTAAGCAGGAGTCAAATGGTTTCCGCCACTGTAGTGTGGACAGTTGCACCAAGCGGCTCTGTGATCGATGGCTGTACCAAATGAGTTACGACCTGGGCCTTGCAATGTACCATATTACTTTCCGATGCATAGCGGATTGTAGCGTTGTCGGTTGGCGCGTAACGTTCCTCAGGATCCTGATATTCATACATTTGTGGCTCAGTAGCACATAGCAGACATGTGGTGTTCCTTCATACCTCGAATCGGAGTCTTGGTGTCGAGTGATTTGGGATTGGCAACGTTGTTACATGATTCAGTAAGTTCGTGGGTCTGCGCCGCGTCATCTATAGCTTGCCAAGTTCGGGCTATCGGGGACTCGGAGAGCAAGGGAAATCGGGTTGTTATGATGACAAGCGGCAGGAACACTTGATATCGCCATCGTCTCTCCGTTACCATCACAGGTCTAGACTCGCAGCATCATCCTGCCGCAGCCGTTCCTGTAGTGCGAAATACCTTAATTGCGGCTGAAATAGAGGCGCGTAGACACCTCTGTGGCCCCAAAACCAGAATATGTTACCGTATCCAATTGCTGCTGTATCAGTGCCTCCATCACTGAACCATAGATGTCTGTGCTTGCGGCGTGGACTTACAAGCATTTAGGATTACAATCCCTTTCTGCATGGATCCCGCTCGGTGTACGAAGCCCGAGACGTGTAAATTTTCTGAATCAATCAAACCGGTCAACATTCAAATACCATACGCAGTTCCGTGGCGATACAAAAGAAGGTTTACTTACTATGCGACGTCTTTATTTAGCCACATTGCGAGCGTGTGGTCAATGATCGTACCCTTGCGCCTTATTGGCTTGGTCTGCGGTGCCCGGTCTTCCTCTTCCGCCTCGTCCCGTTAATTTTCATTTGTATGATGTCGGTCCTCGCCCTCGTCCTCATGATGAAACGCGCCAGGCAGTGCATATGGCTGCTCGTCATGGTCAAATTGATGCTCAGCTCAGACTTTTGTCTCCGTCGCGAGGGGCAGAGACACGAGCGCGAGGTGGCGAAGAGCCTATAGTACATGCAATGTACGTCCGTTTCCGTTTCCGCTGCTGCTCCAAGTCACACCTTTATTCTTTTCGACTCCGCTCAAACTCCGCTGGCACTCTCCACGTCGGCATTTGAAACAATGAGCAACTTCGTCGACGAAGTCTGCGCCGTCATTTTGACCTCAACATCCTTCACGATGGTCCTCTTCAACGATCTGTGCGTCAGATCCAGACCCATGCATGCTCACGTTTTCATCGTACGTTCGTCACCCCTGTGCCTTCCCAGTCACGTGGCAGCCTCTCCTCTAAGGCCTGCCAACACGCTTCCGATACCTGAAGACGCCGTCCCTGCCGAGGACAAAGGCAGTTTATAAAACGCATTCGGGGTGTTTTTCGCGCTTTCTGCGGTCTCGAACAGTAAGTCTTAACCTATGCACCAATTTTCGAAACCACACTCGGCTCGCCCACTGCGCTCGTACCGAATAACGTTTTGTCCCGCTCCCGCAACAAGGCTTCTGTCCGCGTTCTAGCCCCAAGCTGGTATGAGCGGGGTCACCGGTGTGCCCTTGCCCACAACCAACATCTGATGGAGACGAGATTGGAACCAAAGGAAAAGGAGCGGGTGATCCCGTACGGGCACCCACGTCTTCCCAGCTTGCACTCAAGCCCTGCTCGGTTGTGAGGGGTCTCCTCGCAGAACCAGAAGCCTCTTGTCTCGGGGGGTGAACGGCAGCGACGTATGGGGGTATATGCCCATCAGGACCTTGCCTATCTCGTCAACCAGTAACGTTTGTTCCACGGGCGGGAGCGTGGCGAAAAGATCTGAATCGACTTGCGGCCGATCGTGTCCCGGCCTGAGAATGAAGCTCACCTGCAAGGGACGAGACTGAGGCGTGTACGTAGATCCCAGCCGACTATCTTGCCGAGTAAGCTTCCCTGGTGTCGGAGAACGATTTTTTGTACTGTGCCCATGCGCCCACGAAGTTGGAGGGCTTCGCTGTGGATGTATGTAGTTGACGATGGGGCTACTGTAGAGAGGCAGTGCTACTTGCCCTCGAACGGATTGCCCTGCACTAGCGTGGAGATGAGCTCGGGTACAGAAAAGGAGGGACAAGAAGGGCGAACAAGAGTGACTCGGCAACCGCAACGATTCGTGTCCAAGATTCAATCGAGAACTCGGAAACTTTGATTTAATCTTTAAAGGTGGTCTCGTGCCAGGTCAGTCAATTCAATTAGTGACTTTTTGTCATTGGAAGCGCTCCGTTCTCTTGTGCCTTGTTCTATGCGGGCGCGCGCAGCACCCTCTTTCGTCGTCAGCGAGGCAACTCCTTGTAGGGTCCGCGCGCTCGTCCGTATCACATCCTGGATCACTCCGTCGGAGTTCGGCAATAACCATGCATAGTAGATGTTGAGTGGGAGAAGACTTCGCACACGATCAGCCGGGTATGCCGATGGTGTCGTATTATGGGTGTAGATCGTAGGGAGAACTTGAAAAGGTTCCGCGTCATAGGAAACAAAAAGCATAGATTCCGGAAGGTTTTGGCCCCAAAAATGTGATCTTCCGCTTTTGATAGTCTTTCTTTAGCGAATTGACTGAAGCAAGGAGAGCGGATAATTCGTGACAGAAATCGAATTGCTAGAGCCGTCTTGCGGTTTGGGTGAGATACGCCCTCACCTTGTACCGTAAGTCGCATTTCCGGATACAGAGGTAAGTCTTCGATCCTAAACAGTTTAAGCTCAAGCACAAGGAGAAATCATGTAACGACGAACCGACATGCGATCGCGAACAGCCGCTGCTCACAAGTCCATTTGTCTGTGATGTTGTTCATCCTCAAGGTCTTCGCGCTGTTGCGACACGTCTGGCACACCTGCATCATCACGACACGAATTGTCCTTCGTACTAACCTTTATAATCCATTATCACCTTGTTTACAAGGTCACTCAACCGGACAATTGTGGCTGATGTAGCCCGTATTTAACACCCAAATGTGGAAATGATTACATTATCAACGCTGTGCGTGGCTAGCAGCATCCTCTTCACAACTATTCGACCTCGCCAACGTGTCTTTATCAAGTTGTGCCAATCTTTCATCTTCCAGGCGTAGGAACTCGCTTGGATGAGACATCAGTAGTTTCTCGTTGAAATCCCTAAGCAGTCGAATGCTGCTCCTCCCTCGACACCGAGACAATGCAACGTATATGTTGAACAATGTTATTCCTCCAGTCGGTGGCAATGCAATATCTACGATTGCATTGTTGATCGTTTGGCCTTGTGAACGATAGTCCGTGAAGGCATACGATGCAGTTAATGGAAACTGTTTTCTTGTAACTGTTTTTTTGGTATTTCCATCTGGTATGGTGAACGTTCGTTGAAGTGGTGTTAGAGGGATGACTCCGTTGTCAAGACCAGGCAAGGTTGGAATTTTTGTGTTTTGAGATTTGATGAGGAGGCATACTGGTAGATAACTGAGGGTGACAATGGTATCTGTTCTTGAAAGAACTTGTTCGCGATCGTCCAAGATAATTGCTTTGATCTCGCCACGGGAACCGTTTGCGATGTCGAGATCGGTTGCCACATTGAACGTGACCATGACCTTCATGCCAACCGACATCACGAGTTTGTCGGGGAGACCACCATGTTCTTGTTTGGTTTGCCTCACACCGGCCATTGCAAAACGTTCGCGCAACGTTAGAGAATGTCCTTGAATAGTATCATTTGCGGGACATATGAAGAGCTGTCCTTTTCTTTGTTTTGTACGTTCGCGACACATGGCGGCATTCCAATGACGTCGAACGGAATGGCGGGGTGTGATTAAAACTGCTTCGTTCCAAGGATATGATGAGAAGTCCGTAGCTGGGCATGCTGGATTTGTTATAATCAGAGAACGTAGCATTTGGATATGTTGTGCACGACAATTGCCATGTCGAACGTGACGCAAGAGGTCTAGCCATTCGTCGTCCACAACACGAACCTGTTGTTTTAAACCAACAACTGTCTCGAATCGCTCGTATAGTGAACGTCCGAGGAGGTCGTCTGCTGTTGCTTTCAAGGGATCTAATTGCCAGTACAGAGGCTTGCCGCCAACCGGTGGAAATTGATGGAAATCACCAACGAGAATGATATTGACTCCGCCGAATGGTAGTTTTCCTCCTTCCACTCCCGCCAAACTCTTTGCCTTGCTCAGAGCTGCTGAGACACCTGCTAGAAAGTGACATGCAACCATTGACATTTCGTCTATGATGAGGTAGTGTTTGTTGCGCCAGTACTTTTCAAGTTTTCGAGCCGATTTCTGCGATCGTTCGTGACCATTGACCGGTATTTGCGCTATGACGTGAAGTGTTTTACCATCAATTAGAGTTGCAGCTATCCCCGTAAAAGCGCTTTTAACCAGCATGTGCGCGACATCCCGATGTTTGAAATTTTCTGTGATGACTTGAATGGTTCGGGACTTCCCTACACCACCTTCGCCGGGCACAATCATCAGAAGCTGAGCTGGGTTTCGACCGCCTAAAGTTTCGTTAACATGCCAATTGATCAGTTCGTACACTTGATCTGTTTTGAGAAGAACATACTAGACTCGCCTAATGTTTCGTTAAGATGCCTGTCGACAATATCATACACTCGTCGTTGTTCTTTCAGAAGTCCGGATACGTCCAATGGGTTCAAATGTTCCTGCATCCTTGTCACGTCTTCCAGCATCTGCACTCCACCTTCTGCAAAGTCATTGTTTTCTTCTGCAACCGTTTCTACCATCAACATATCACTCGTCACTTGCCCTTCGTCTTCTGCAGCAAGAGGATTGTTCCGTTCATTGTCAAGATCTTCATTTATTTGTGCGACAACCTTGTTCATCGATGATTGCCAAGTAAGTATCTTGTGATAGTCGTCTCCTTGTGCAATACTGACTCCGTCACAATGACTCGCTACCCAGTGTTCCTCACTGTTGCTCAAAATACTTCGAGATTCTGCAACAGACACAGCGAGAGCGCCATGTCTTTCCTCTCGAACATTTTTTTGTGCTTCTTGAAATGCTTGTAAGTCTGTCTCTGTCAAGTCAATTTGCATGTCTTCGTCGCCACTGGCATGTTCATCTACAATATCTGTGTCGACAGCATTGTCTTTTAAGCGCTGGACTTCGTCGGCTTCCTCTAGTAGTAGTTGATTTCCATCAGGATTCCGATCTGTTGACGCGTTTTTGCAGTCATAATGATACTGTATACCAGATATTATATTGATATCTGCTTCAGAAGCGGTGACTCGAAATGTGAAGTAAGCGGTTTGGAATGTTTGGTTGGATGATTTGATGTCATTTAGTTCGCGCCATGGACGGAGTAAAGCAAGCATGGATGCGAAATATAGCTCTTGTCTGTCTTCCTTCGCATTCGGGAAAAATGGACCTATGATATCGGGCATTGTGTTATGGCCTGTCGATCGGACGACTCGGCGATGTGATTGAGATTTCGGATGGCTGGGGAAGTAATGACTACGCTGGTTGCGTGGTCGGCCTCGTGTGTTTTGTTGCTGGGTTTCGTGTTGTTGCAATGACTGCTTATCCTTTGATGTTATCGCTTCTTCATACGTGTCGACCAAGAAATTGAAAAAGGAAAATTGGACGAGTTCATCTCCACGTAAAGCATAGTCCTCGACCTGAGATCGCGCAAACAATTGTCCATTTTTTCGTACATCAATTGTTATGATATCCTGACACGAATCACACAATTGATGTTAGCAGACGTCAAATATCGAAAACTGACTTTCGAATAGTACCTCTCTTTCGTCTGCATGTGTGACTTCGCCATCCTCTTCTATGTCTCTTTCTTCATTTGCATTATAAGCTGCATGAGGCGTATCTTGTCTGTATAATAATCAGGTTCACCATCGTTGACAAACAACTATCATTAGTCAAACTTACCTGGTCCGGTTGTTACGCAAATCGGGGAACGTAGACAACAAATGTGCTTGCAATGCGGACCAATAAAAGGGAACGTAACGGTGCGAACGTATGGAGTCTCCCCAATTCATGAGGTATGCTATGACCTGTTGAGCCGATAATTCCGTTTCTCGATTGATGGCGTGTTGGCAACGAAATATCAAAAGACGATTATGATCCAGTATATCGTCAACTCGATCTTGTTTGTGATATTTTTCATGGTATAAGAACGTCTTCGCCATGAGCGCGGATACATTGTGGTTCTTTCCCTGTTTTTTGGATTGATACATAGTCGAATACCACATTATATCCTTTGTGTCAGCTCCGTTCGTCAACAGCTTGATATCGTTGTTGCAATTCAATGCGACCGAGATTGTCGGATTGAAGTTATTGATGAATGGAATGATCCGACGAACTTTGTACTCGCCATTCGACATTACACGTGTGTCTTCAGAGACTTCCCATGGTGCCCGACGTTTGCATAACAAACGCCCATATAGATCGTAACGGAGACATGTTGCGCGTGTGCATGTATGCAATTGTTGAGACCGTACAACTCGCTGAAGTCGATCTCTGAATAGTTCCTCCCAATTTTGTTGATCCGGATCAGGAGGCCGTGAATATGCTATTTGCGATTCCCGTGGCATGCTCTTGATTGTAGTTTCGTCAAGCCCCTCGACATCTGCTCGGATATTGAATTTGATAAACTCCTCGACACGTTTCCGAAATGCTGCAGATTCGAGAAGATCGTGCATCGTATTCGTATTTGGTGCATCATGCAACCATACGAGCATATGGACATGTAAGGAGCCTCGTCCTTGTGCCTCCACGATCCCGAAATACGCGCTAAGCCTGCCTAGAAGTCCTACGCGAGAGTGGACTTGGTCTTTCGTAGTTTCGATACCGAATAAAGTCTCCAGAACAGTGTTTATGATGAAAAAGAAAAACTTCGTTGCTGCGTAAGGATCATGCGCGACGTTGAAAGCGCGTTGACCACTGTCAGGACCTAGCGACGGGTTGAAGTTGTTCATGTCTATTTCCTCTCCAGCAAGGATTTGGACAATAGGATCATGGATGTCAGTGGGATTAATGGTCATCCATATTGAAGGTCCATTTAGACGGAGACATGTTCCCCAGATCTGACCACGGTACGATGCTCGCATCTTGTCAGAGCCTTTGACGCGGCCGCTCGAGGTGAACACGTGCTTGCGAAGCAATTTCACACGAGGATTGGACAAGGGCGCATGTGCGGCTTCTTCTTTTTCTGCTACCTGGAGGTCCGCAATGGTGAGTGAATTTATTGCTATCGCGTCTCTTTCGAAGTCCTTTCGATTCATCTGAATGCGAGCTGCTCGGAGTGCTTGACGTTTTTGTTCGATACTGAACACAACGAAAGGAAATGAATGATGTGTTCGGAATCGTCGATCGTGGTATTGCAAAGCCCAACGAACGTGTTCATCAAATCCAATTGAACGTGGTCTGCTGGCTTCGATTCCACCAACGCCATACGGAAATAGCATTGGATATGCCGCTGCAATGGGGTTCATCGCAGGAGTTGGATAGATTCCTCGGCCGTTCCCAAACTCGGATAATGGGTGCGTCCCGTGCATGACAGCGTAGCCTCCTTCCCGTTCATGCATATTTGCCATAGCATGTTTCAATCGTTCATCAAGCGATACGTCGTTGAGGTCACTGTCCGATACTCCAAGATACTGCAATGGAATCACATCTGCGTCGACAGCTTCACCATCTTCGAGTTGACCTTTATAAATCACAATGTATTTGTTCAATCTCAGCATATAATTTAAAGCTGGAACTAACCTTCATCAGTCGTCATTTCAAGTTCATTGCTCTCTCGCTCGATCACGATGTTCTCCGAGTCTGGGCCTGCCAATAAACAGTAAGTGATACGTCAATGACTTCATTCACCACACTTGCCTGTATCCTCTTCATTAGAAATGTAACTTTCGCGTTCCTTAACTGCTATCTCGTCGTTGTCCTCATGACGCATCGCCACATAAATTTCACGAGGTATGCCGTCTTCCGGTAATTGTTGTAATCGATCCTCGGAAATGATTATGTCGCGATATAGCTCGTTATTGTTCTTCAACCATAGCAATGCCTCATAAACGATACGGCGTCGAACTCGAAAAGTTGATTTGAGCCATGTCTTCGGTAATTTCTTCGATCCAACATATGTCACGGCTAAAACGGATGCTAGCTGCAATGCGGGATGTGGGAGCCGTTGACCTTCAAGCATTTCCACGATGGCGTCTGTGTTCATATTGTACAGCGTCACGTTACCGGCCAGTCCGCGCTGAAGATGACTAGGATTTGAGACGTGTCCGTCTCGAGGGTATAATTTGACCACGTAACATCGAGGAAAATGTCGAGAAACTAATAACTGCTCCGGTAGCGTCAAAATTGCAAGTTGGTGCGGTATCTTGCCCAACCAGAGATTGTTTGCGAGCGCGTATTTGGGTAGCGCGTCCGACCGTAACGCTCGCATACATTCATTGCAAACCCATCCCATTGCCAATGAACCTTCGCCTTGGATGTACTCCTTCACGAGCAACATTCCTTCAAAGTATTCGTGCCCTGGATGTGTGTCGACAGGTTGCAGTATACGTCGTATATTTGGTATGTCGACCAAGATATATTTTTTCCCTTTCAAATAAACAATGTAAGATCTCCAATTATATATGACTCGTCTCATTCACCTTCAGAAGCCCAATGTTCCCGCGCGCAAACAACGCAAGTATTCTGCAATAAACCCTCACTTGACGTTGCTTCAACAAATTCTCGGTAACACTGCTTTTGATCTTCCGCTGAAGGAATAATCATGAAATTTGGATGCGCTCTTGATAAGTCGTCGTTTTCTTGATCGGGTATGCTCTCCTCTTCTTCTCTTTCCTTCTCTTCCTTCCGTCTTCTTGATGCCGAGCTACTTTTGAATCTTGTCTTTTCACGTTTCTTTTCTGACGCAATTGACAAGATCGTGTTTTGCTGTTCTTCTGGAAATGTCTCGATTATATCCAGAATTGCCTCCCAACTCATGCGTAGCACGGGATGCGGAAATGATCCTGTAGAAACAGCTCTTTCAACCTCATTTTTTGTGAGTGTACCGACGAGATTTTGTCTGCGAAGAAATGACATTTTGATCGCATACGTCAACGCCCGTTATTTTGCTCTTATTGCCACTGCTTTCAACCTGACACGTATCTTAAAATGGGTAATAATTATAGACGCTGTCGTTCCAGATTGCAATCGTGGAGCAACAGACGTTCCAAAGCATTTCAACCAACCTGCTTTACTAGAATGACGGCCGCACTACGTCGGCAATTACCTTGTTTATCCTAGTTCGGCCTAAGTTGAATTGCTTGCCAATTTTCCTCAGTACCCGAAATACCAGAGTGATCCGGCACCCTAGCCAACCACGAGCTTAGATTCCATTGTTACCCTCAGATATCTACCGGTATATGTTCTCATCAAAACACAAAATACAGATATTCCAACGTTACCAGGCCTTGACAATGGAGTAATTCCACCAACACCACTTCAACAAACGTTCTCCATATCGGATGGAAATCTAAACAAGACTGTCACAAGGAAACAATTTCCATTCCCCCATTCACTGCGTCATATGCCTTCACGGACTATCGATCACATTCACAATTTCCACGTTTACAATATTTACATTTAAGCTTATATAATCATTACCTTTTCCGGCGCACAAATTTACGAACGTTCAGCCACAATTGTCAGTGTGTAGTGACCTTATAAACAAGGTAATTGTCATCGCATGCCGCGCGGATGGACCATTCCGAGCTTCCGAATTCAATCAAAATATTCGATTGCAGTGCAAGCTAGGTCTTGAAGCTGAAGTTCTGCATCAGTTCTGTGTATATCTTTCGGCGATTCCCTAATTGTGTACATAACAAAATTCGTAAATTACTTTACTTGGGGGTTTCTGCTGGCCAGTGGTGCTGTCGGGTCCAGGTGCGCCCGGAGGGCCTTGTCTATGAATGAGAGAGGGAGAGAAAAGACAAAGATTAGATAGCGCAAACCCTGAACCCTGGTGACAAACACCACCAAATAGACGTTGAACGAAAACAAGTTACGTAAGTGCCCACGCGGCAAATTCCGAGTCCGTCCTTTGCACGCTTGGAAACATCACGGCACAGACACACTTCTTTCGCTAACCTGATCGTAATCGAGCCTTGGGATGATAGTCCCAGATCAGTCTATTATGATTTGGGCAGACAGAGGAAGCATATGATGTTCATGCGTGAGTTTTTGTTGTGCTGATTCAATGCTGACCGAGACTGTCCCTTTTGCACGACAACAAGATATACTTCCACCCGCTCGTGCACATCAATTACACTACATGTGACCTAAAGAATGCACATAATCAATAAAATTGCCATTTAGTGAAACATCCAAAGATGCACAACTCTGTTCGTAGATCGTGATCACAGAAACAGGTCGCTCTTCGGTACTAGTTGTGATCTTTGCAACCATGAGAATTTTAGAGACGGATAGCTTCTGCCAGATCCTAACAATGAGAGCATCGGCACCATAAAAACGTGCAGCCGGAGTTTCAGGCTTGGGACGCGGATACTTGCAAAGGAACATGGGCAGCCTTTCTAGAACCAAGTCTCTATACTTATCGCACATCTTTGGATCTTTAATTTCACCGAATGGGCTGGGTTGGTCTCGAATAGCTGTGGTCAGGGGCTGGCACCCAAGTAACATATAGAATCCTTCACACTTTGTTAGTGATGCGTTCGAAGAAAAAACAGAAAGCAGCATTGTCACCTTCAAGTTCACGAGACATATTTCGAGGTGCGGCAACAATTTCGGAGTCGGCGAAAAGATGGAAGGTCTGTTCATCATTGACGATAACAATCTCTCTGGGTTTCTTCAGCACGTAAGAAGCCCCTTCGGGTTTCTTTATTATCCCGAGTAAGACAGGTTGAGCCTTCATATTCTCAACGATCGCATTGGAAGCACTAGGGTTCTCGGAAGCAAGAAGATGGAGCTCTTGCAAGAATCTGATAGTGTCCTTCTCAACACCTAGTAGTTTAGATGTACCTAATATGCTTACTGTGTATGACCTCCAGTGAGTTTGTAGAACTCATTGGGATCGCTGATCAGCTTTTGCGCGACGTCTTCTTTAGTGGGCGCATACTTCGCGCCACAAGCACGTAAAAATTTCTGCCCGGCGGTTCCGAAGTCGACGAAGTGAAATAGCTTTGGGTACAAGACGCCGTGTCCCACGCTCTGTCCCAAGTAGCACTCGACAGGAGTCAGCATCATTTTCTCGCCTTCGCGAGTGAAGACAGGGACTATACTCAACCCGCCAATGAGGCAGAGCTCGTCTTCCTTGAATTCTGGAGTAGCGTCAAGATCTCTAAACAACCACCAATGCAAACGATATTGCCTACTCGAAACATGGTCAGACAAAATCGAGAACCACCGGCGAGCAGTGTCTTCACTGGAAGATGGATCTTTTGCGAACTGTTCCAACTGTTGAAGAATCAAAGAAGGGGGTGGATGACGCTGTATTCCTAGACCTTTGACTGCACCATCTTCGTATCCGGGCAGTACGACGGGAAACCCGACTTCTTTCCACTGTTTGTCGAGGAATACCTGAAATGAAGCCCCATTCAGGATGAACTTCGCCAAGAGGTGATCAACTCCACGTACATCTCCTAGCTTTCCCCGGCCAACGCCGTCCCTACTCTACATCGGCACAAAGGCAATATCTTGAAAGTCCTCAAAGGTGTAATTCGAGTATTTCTTCCGAATATTGTTGCACAAGTATTCGAAGGCAACTTCCCCGACTTTGGAGTTCTGTGACAGCTCAATGATCTTTTCCAATGGTGGGAGGCGATTTAAGTCAAGACAATACAGCAGTTTGACCTCTAAGAGAAGCTTCAGCCGTATTTTAGGCCTGATGCGAAGGACATACCTTCACGGGACACATCCTGCCATTCCGAACTCCCGCCCCAGTCAATGAGAGGCAAACCGAGTTTCTGAAAGTCTTCTGTTGGTGGGAAGAGCTCGTTGGCTCGCCAAAAGCTCGTCTCGCTATCATCCTCACTGTTGCCCTTCTTGGCGAAAATTGAAGCTGACTTCAGCAGCTTGACGTCCGAATCGCTGAGGCTAGTGAACTTGAACGTGCGGACGAGATAGTCGATTAGTGCGGATGTTTCCCACTTCTCCCTGAAAATATAAGTTTAGCGGACGTATCGCGAAAGAAATGAAAGGGTTTACTGTTTCAAAACGAGCCCAATAGGTGGGGTTTCTTTTACTCCTAGAAAGATAAGGAGTTTTTTCATCTCGTCACTGATTTCATGTCCCGACTCGGAAGAGAGCTGGACCATTGGAAAATCGAGGTCATTGAATTTGGGGATGTTCGGGTTGGAAAGACATGATTGCTCTGGAATATATAGGCCATGCGTTGTCGGAATGCACTTCTCAGTTTTGAATACATCCGTGACGGTTCGTGTGAGTAAACCGCCCCAAGAGGACCATGCAGAACATATGCAGCGTAAGACACGTTCAGCCCAATCGGGAGATTTAGTAAAGTCGTATTTTCCCTCGTCTTCCGATCTAACAGCTTGAGAGGAGATGTAAAGTAGCCAGTCGACGACGGTGAACTCTCTCCATTCGAACCTCTGTAGATCCGCAGGAACAAATGATTGACTGATTTGGTGGGGCAAGACCGAAGGGGGCAGTGGTCCATCCAGAGGGATCCCATCTCTTCTGGGAATAATAAAGTGTCGGATGGATGAGAGTCGGACTTCGATTCTGTTTGCGTCGCGGAAACGAGCCACTTTTAACAGATCTCCTGCTCCCACTGCCCATTCGCGGAGTATCCATTGGAGGCAGGCAACGAGCTCTCCTTTCGAACAATCGAGAGCGTCTTTTTGCAGATCACCTTTGACATCCGAAGGCTCTATGCGTTGTATTTCCTGCTTGCTTAGCTGTGCCTTGACGAAATCCGCTGCTAAACCATTGAAGTCTGATGAAAGCATCGGCACGTCGTTCAAGAACTTCTCGCAGAGATTGTCATGTAGTCTGGTGTCTGAGACTTGCCGTACGCCAACGGAAGAGAGAAGCTTCAGTGGGGATGTAGAACAGGTATAAAATGATTCGCGTAGCTTCTCTGCAACCTTTGGTGAGGGAGTGGATGGGCGAATGGCAAAAAACTTTAGAACATGGATGAACTTGAAGCGCTCGTGCAGCGGTCTGAAATTGGGGGTTTTAGAGGCTTCCGACTCTTTAAGCTCGATCCATGTCGTTTGAATATCGGAAAGCTCCGACTCGTAGACGACACGGGATAAGAAGCTTCCCAGATACAATAATGAAATATTTCAGACTAAGCAAGTCATGGTGGTTTAGTATTTATATCGTGCTGGGAAAGAACCGAGGTACATACTAGCAACGTTCTTGTCACTAACGTCTCAAATGAGTACCTCAAATTATTTAATGAGGCGATTGGATAAAGAAGAACTTACACTAGATCTATGGATTCACGCTCAACGGTTGGAATAAACTGCGATTCCATGTGGCCGCCAATACCTGTCGTTTGATGAGTGGAATGACCCTGCAAAAGCGAGTCAACAAACCCAGCAAACAGCAAGGATGACCCACTAACAATGAAAATCTTGGAACACAGTGCACTAGCTTGGGATCAGTCGAGTACTCAATGTTTGTACAACGATCACATACTCATTAAAATCGGCACGAAGCTCTCGAAATATACTGTTGTATCCAGTGTCCGCGGAGCTTTGATCGTATTCATATTTTCCGGTCTTGGTGTACAAGTAGTTCATTCATAGACGCTAACATCAAAGAGAAACAAAAGAACCTACATATATCAGGCTATACTTGACTTGAGGAGCACGATCCTTGGAAACAGTTCTTTCTCGAGTTTACGATCCATCTCAACGCCAGCCTCGATACTGGCCCAATATACTTAGTCCTAGTTTGGAGGACACGTTTGGCCGCTTATCAGGGTCTGGAAAGTATTCGAGAGTGAATTCTGGACCGATTGTACCGTGACCACGGTCAGAAAAAGGCATCTTACAACTGACCAATACTCACGACGACGTTGAAGTCTAAGTGGTTCCAGAAACCTCATGTCCGAAGGGCTAACTGGCTTCATTTCAATATCAAGAGGTTTGTTTTCGTCAACTTTCTCTTTAGACTTGCTGATGCGGCCGATGAAGTCTTCATTTAGAAAAACCTCGACATTCTTCAGGTATGTCATGAAAGTGATCGACGTCGCAAGAAATCAAAACAAATCATCCATTTCCGGTATTTCAGGATTCTTCAGTGGCATATGGATTATTGCGCCCTTGTCAGGAGTAACGAGTGGGCTCGAGGAGTAGTGCAGCTATCTTTGGATTGAGCACATAGTCGGTTAAAGTCAGTAACACCTTACTGGACCGGCGTCACCCTCCCAGTGAAACTCCATCTTGCGCCCTTCGAATCCATCAAATGCCAAACGCATGCCGAAGGACAAATAGGACGTACCACCAGACAACAGTATGATAGGTTGATCGGTCAAGGAAAATATACTATAGAATCCTGAAATAATATGTGATTCAGCCACTATATGCTGTGCGTATTCGACATACCGACACCAAATGCGCCAACCTTCCCCGAGTCCAGATTACCGTTGGCTGGATATATCAGGTTGAATGAAAGTATATACTTTGAGAACTAGGTGACGCACCGATTTCCGTGAGTCGGTCCCAATCTTTTTCTGAGAATGGATCGCCAGTGTTCTCGATGATGCATTTTGCAATCTCAAGAAAAAGTCAGGTAGATGCACACGTCATACGCATACACGTCCTCTCACATCAGAACTCTTCTCAAAACGAATGGTCACCCTGTCAGATCCTGCATCATCGGAGTTCTGGAGGAATTCTCTGAACACTGGCCAGATGGAAATGACCAGAAGGGGAAGTGCCAGTGAACACGATGAGAATTTTTCAACGAAGCGAGCAGCGACGATGGTTACCAGCAAAGTCGTATGAGTAGCGAGAGAGGATTTTGCGGACCAATGCACGCTGGTTAACTCGGACTTCTCCCTCCCAAATTTTATTGACCTCAGGCTGGTTCTAGAAGAGGTGTTTTGAAAGACTTTCATTCAGTATCAATCAGACGTACTCTTGCTTTTGGTTGCTCGAGGGTCATCATAGTTGGCTGATAAAAGTGTCTCGAGTGAGATGGTACCGTTGCGTTCTGGGTGATGGTTCGCGATTTGCTGTGGTGCCACTGGTGCATCGTTTCACAAAAGTGATTCTTGTGACTCGAAAGTCGCAATAATATAACTGTCGGGTATTCAATCGAGCGATCGATGGCTGGTTTGGATCCTGGACACGGCGACTCCGGCACTTCACGTGGGCGGCCAGATTTGGCGTTGCTTCAAGAATCAAGACCCTGTGGCCCTCGGGCCTCGGCGCTTCAGCGCTCAGCAAACAGTCTTTTCACCCGAACATGGATCCGGGGCGATTCGGATGGTCCAGAATGTAAAATCTCGATCGAACTTGGACCGACTCTAGGTCGACCCAATTTGAACCCCCGCCGATTGTGAACTGATCAATCGATAAGAAGTCCAGACCAAGTTTAGACCAAATCGTGCGTCCGAATATTGTACTACATATCTTCAGCCTCGTGGCTACCCTCGTTGCCAGTGAATGATTGATTACATCCTGGTACATATTCGCTCCTCCAAAAAAAAAAAAAAACGCGAATTGCCCGCGCTCCGGCCCGAGCCGAGTTGGGGCCGTGGGAGAACGCTTTTACAGTCAGTCACAACGACTCGGCCACAGGGAACAAGCTGAGCCTTCCTCTGGCCCTTGGCAAACTCTAGAGCCATGCGGCCGTCCGTAGGAACGACGACAGCAAAAATTGACATTTCGGCACCAGTGGGCAGGTGATTTGATCATGGCCAGTGTTTGTAAAGTTGGTGATGATGTTCTGAATCAAGCACCGGGTCAGCGTCAGGACCGGGTAGAGTTCTCAGGCTGTGCAGCCGCGTCACCATATCAAGAAGGATCCACAGGAAGCTTCGAGAAGCAGCAGAAGCCGGCAACTTTGCCACTAATCTCCGAGGCTTCATAAGCTTCATCGCCCGTCGCAAGGGACTCATTACCAGATCTAGAGAGGCAATGATACCCTATACCCGGGTTTCGTCCCTTTAGGCACTTATCCAAGTCTTGACCGTGATTGGTTGGTATTTTTGGATGCCAGGCTGCAGGACACGAGGCCCATCGTCATCACCTGCAGGTTGAAGCAACGTGTGACTGACGGAAGCCTAACAGGAGGCAACTTTGTGGTGCTTTCGCAGAACAGCCTAGTAGGCTAGCACTCACTACTCAATCAAGCCTCTCAACTTGTTACTACGCATCCAAAGGGACGACTCGCTCTTCTACCCACCTCCATTGTACCCACTTTCTTCGGCTTCCCGCTTCCCACTCAATGTCCGGCTATCTGTTTCCAGGGTTTATTCTGATTGTCCCTTTCCTGGCCGGCTGGTACTGGCGGAAATTACTGAAAAGTAAGCCCGATTTCCAAGAAACACAAGGTAGTTGGAACTGACCACGGCTCAGAAACGCCTGGTTTCACTAAGGGGGATGTGGCGCACGACGACGGACCGCGAAATTCTAACGAGGCATGGCTCCAGAGTGAGCATGGTCATCTTATGCACACGGCACTGTGATTACTGACTTCTTTAAGATACCTCGGATATTGTATGCGAAATCGACGACCCGGTGTCATCGTTGGTATTTCTCCCTGATGGGAGATTCATTACGACCTCTTCTCTTGTCGCCATTAATCATAAGACTCGGATTTGAGTCGCGGAAAATGACCGACTCGAAATGATGGAGTCACCAATCGAACACGACAAGGGTGCTGCAATAAGTTCAATAGCTGTTTCCAAGGATGGAAAGTACATCATCAGCGGTGACAACCGCGGCAAGGTGATAATTTGGGACACGAAGACTTATCTGATTCAGAAGCTTGGGGAGTTGCAAGCGGAGAATGGGATCATCACGACGTTAGGTGTCTCGCCCGACTCATTGCGCGTTGCAAGTGGATCGGATGATGGGCAAGTGGTACTGATACGAAAGAGTCGGTTGGCCCGCTAAGAAAAAGGACATCTTCTCCCGTCTCGTCGGTCAAGTTCTCGCCAGGGGTGATCGTCTTGCATCATCCCACCGTACAGGTGGCTCGGACACATCATCTGTTGGCCCATCTGGCACAGTCGCACCGGGGCACAGCTGGGATCCGCACCGGTCGCCTGGCCAACCTATTCACTTGCTTGATCCACTGATGGTCGAAGACTGTTCACCGGAGGATCTTGTGGTTCTATCAAGTGTTTTGACATCACGACTCAAACTGTTCTCAGTCCATGGGAAGCACTTCTCAAAGACCCTATAACCACTCTTCCCGTCACGCACAATGGTGAACGCGGACTCGAACAGCCGTTTCGTGTTTGGGATACTGTGGCATGCAAGATGAACCCACTCGTTCTTCCTCAGCTCGTCCGAGACTCGAGATATACGTGACTCAGGACCTTCGAGGCGAGTGAACGTCGCGAGACCTTGCATAAACTCGCCAACAATGGCCAGTTCGCTGCTGACGGAGAGGGATGTGCCTTCGACGTTGGCCTGACCTACAGCAAGAAAGCGTTGTTCTTTAATCGTAGACTCCATCCGTGAATCAATCCGTTTAGCATGGATGAGAGCAGCTAGGGTAGGAGTGTAAGAAGAGGTGTATAGATGAGAAAGATTCCGCTGGCCCTTCCGAAACGGATCGGCTGCGTGCAACGGTAGAAGCGAGTACTCGGCAGTTGGGCACCGCCAGATACGTGAGCCAAGTGGAACTGTCGTCTGTAGGAAATCGGTAATCGGAGAGACAAGCTCGTCCCAGAGGACTCACAGTAACCGGCCAAGAAAATTCTTTACGTCCATTTTTTCAATGCCGAAAGTCGATGACCGCAGCTCCAATGACATGTCCTGAATACGAGATTTAGTAACTTGTAATGGAATGTGGACCGGGTCTCTGTCGAAGAAGACAACGAAGGCATTGCATGTGTATTTGCTCGCATTCAAGATGATGACAGGATCGTCTCTGGCAGCATGCTGGAGATCGGAGAAAAGGGAGGGGAAAAGGAAACGAGCGAGGCCAGGGAACTTGCGGATGTCAGTGATCACGGCTTGCAGATCGGCGATGAGACGACACAGTAGGTCACGCTGATACGGATCTGAACCATCTGAATTAATTGTTCCATAAATATGAGACGTCAGGCTAGTGAATTCGTCTGCGAGGTGCTTTCCTGCCAGGCCGGCTGCGACATCAGGAAATTGGGGAGATGATGATATTTCCAGATACAAATTGCAATTGAATCCCAACAGGATAGAAATAGAACAATAGTTGATCAGAAATTATAAGTTCATCTTCATTC
>JBBPPA010000600.1:0-19357 GCA_038091735.1 Leccinum pellstonianum | reverse complement strand
GGCTACTATCGAGATTTGTACCCTTCGCTCATTCGCCCTGCGGTGGGGAACCGTTTACACCTTGCAGGCGACGCCATAAGTCACTATCACGGGTGAGTAGAATCTCCACGAGAACCCTGCGGGAATTTGTGTTGATTCCATTACCTACTAGCTGGGTTGTTGGCGCGCTGATCAGTTCTTGGAGAGCCGTCAATGAGTATCTCGAAGTTACGGGGCAGGACGAGAAGATGAAGAAGTTCAAGACGCTGTGGGGCGAGAATCCCGAGTGGTACAGCAAGCCCCCCTCGTAAGGATCTGCCAAGAGAAGTGCGAACGCGACCGACTGGGATGATCATCCCGATCACAGTTTCAAATTCCATCGATCGTCCAAGCGGCGACCCGTCATCACAACTAATTTCAGACCTTTTGACTCTTGAGCATCTCTATTAAATAAATGTATAAATGTTTTTCTCTGTTTTTTTACCCCTTCGGAGCTCTCTCTCTCTCGCGTGCCATTCCGTGTTCCGGGTACAACTAGTTCTTCCCAATTTTTGGAGGGTCACAAATCGCGGAATAGACAAGTTCATGTACTCCTTGTTATTCCTGCCCTGAGATCCTCTACAATATGTTGCTCGACTTCTCTGCAGCCACTTCATTAGCAGTTGTGGTGTCCTTTCGGGATCCAGGGATACCCGGAGTGGATGCCCGGAGTTGGTCTGGAGACAACGCATCCTTATTTCCATTTTGGGAGTTATCTCAAGAGGCAAGTTAGCTTATTGCACACGCGTCATGTCTGCAGTTCCGTCTACACCAAAGGCCCATCCAACCTCAAACCCAGCACAGACACCAACAACAGCTCGTGTTGCGGGAACCCATACCCTACTATCATCACCACATTATTCAACCACTCGAAGGCACTCCTTATATGGCACCGAGGACCGCGTCGTGATCGACCCGGGGTCGCGCATATGGAAGGTCGGCTTTAGTGGAGAAGGAAAACCAAGAGACGTCTTTTACGCTGACAAACACAACATTGGGGCTCTGTGGGGTTGGAGTCGTGCGGCCGATCCGTCAGCAAGGGCCGAGGAAGAGCGGATGCTCGAAATTCACGTCGTACGATGCATGCGCTCCGTATTCCACGAGTGAGCACCACTTCCCTTTTACTCCTTCTGTCTTAGATGGAATCCCATCTCAGGTCACTACTTACGGACCCGAAGTCGCGCAAGGTCATTTTAGTCGAGCCCCCGTTACTGCCGTTGTACGTCAAAGATGTATTTGCCAAAGTCTTGTTCGGCAACCTGCAGGTATGTTCAATCTTTTCACATCCTGATAACTTGATTACAGCTTATCAAGGTTCCTTCGGTATCATTCGCATCAAGCCACCTACTTTCCCTTCTTTCTGTCGGTCGCATCACTGGTCTCGTTATCGATTGTGGACACCTGGAGTCTATAGCACTACCCGTTTGTGTATTTTGTTTCGTAAATTTCTGTGTACTAACAAGTGTCGTAGATATTCGCTGCGCGACCCATGTTTCCTCACCTTCGAACGACGCCATTGGCCGGATCACGATTTACATCCCACCTCCGTGCACTCATTCTGCTCTTCGGGACATACATACCCCCTCCACCAAGTCTCAGCAGCGTAAACCCTCCTATTTCAAGTCGCACTACTCGAGTGTCTCCGGAGATTCTGACCGATGTTCTTGTGGAAGAGATAAAAACGCGATGTTGCTTCGTCGGCACGCCACTCGAAATCAACCGCGAATCCATGCGTTCTTCCTCTCCTGCACCTCCTTCAGAATCGGATGTACCCCCCTCTAGCGACGCTGCTATGTCGGAATCCGAATTTTCGCGAGCGTCGGAAGTGGAGAGCATCAGTGAGTCGTCCGAATCGGTTGGCCGAGATGGCCATCTTCAAGTGCTCTCCAACATATACATGAGGCACTCGACCGCGACGGACATCCAACTCCGGGTTATTCCCCCCGCGTCGCAACAGCTGGGTACAGGGAGGGGTACTCTGATTATCCCAGGCTGGATCCGCGAGCGTGCAGCGGAAGTCTTGTTTGAAGGTGGCGACGTCGACGAAAGCAGCGTCGCCGAAGTTGTTCTCGAAGCCCTCCTCAAAGTTGGTTTCCTCCCATCGTGCACCTTTTTTTATTTCTCAATGCTGAGGACTTGTCCCCGCCCTCCCGATAGGTACCGGTCGACCTCCGCAAGACGCTCGTGTCCTCCATCCTCGTGACGGGGGGCACGGCGATGCTCCCTGGTTTCATCCCTCGGCTTCATACCGAGCTGCTGCGCGCCATCGCATCAACGGCGTCTCGCCCACGAGAAGGGCGGTCTCGCTCGGGTCAACCGCTTCCACCCACGTACGATCGCTACGCGGTGCTGCGACCGCTCGTGTCCCATATCGCTATCCTGAACAACCCTGCACCGCCGCAACCGCAATCGCAGTCAGAGTCGGATTCGTCGTCGTCGGCTCGCGCGATCGCTAATGCGGGCAAGGCACCTGCGTTTGCGCCTGCGTCGATGGCCTGGGTGGGAGGGTCATTGGCTGGGTGAGTCTTTTCTATCTCTCCCTTTGTGGCTTGCGCTTCGTGTCTTTGTTCGTCACTCGTACTAATTCGAAACTCGTAACGCCACCACAGCGCGCTCAAGACAGGCGGCGTAGAAGTCTCGCGAGAAAAATGGGACGAAGTGTTTTCCCAAAACGCTAATGAGGCTGGCGATGACGAGGAGGATAATGACAACGCGATAATATCGGCGTCGCCCGAGTCGCCAGAACGACGAGCAAAGGGGATGCATATGCTCCCCGATTGGACGCGTTCGCCATTGCCAGTGGGCGCGCCGTCTGTTGCAGCTGCACCCAAGCTTCCCGCCGCTATGCTGGTACCCGTGTCATCTCCTCAGACAGCCGTGGGCGCATGAGGTCGTTACTCTCAAGATGGATATTGTATTTCCTGTCATGAACAGCCATATTTTACTGGGATGTAATGTTTTTACACATGTCAAGACGAAGTGATACCTAGAACCGGCCTAACGCCGTGAACTAAGAGCCCGAAGGGATGCAAAAGAAAAGCGCGCGGGATAAGGATTCGCGCAAAACAGATGTTAGGAAAAAAAAAAAAGGAGTGATCGCGAGCAACCATGGGCGCTCAATATGCTTATGCACAAAATTAGTTGAAGCCACCTAGGAAGAAATGAAGGGGAAAATCTGTGGTGACTTGCCAATCGAAAATCGAAATGATTTCTATGACACAACTTGAAGAGAAGCAAAGGGAATGTGATGCTGGAACACGAAAACGAACGAACCAAAAGGTGGTGCGTGAAGAACGAAAGAAGATTGGATGGGTATTGCATGATGATGACTTGCGCGAGGTTTCCTGTAAGATGTGCAGAAGAAAGAAAGAAAGAAAAAAGTCGTCAATGCGTCATTCGCGGCTCCCGATGACCCGCAACGTTATCTTGTTACTCCGTTGTGTCGCGACAACATCCGCCCACTTGGCCTGCGACGATATGAAACGAAGCCCGCCTCCTTTAGACTTGGGGTATGACGTCGGCGGCGTCTGCTCCACCAGAGCGATAGCAAACGACTCTGATATGGTCGGCCGCTCGACCTTGGAAAATTTGTCGTAAATCTTTCGACGGAGGTCCTCGAAGCCGATGTAGCTCGGCAGACGGAGCACAACGATCTCTTCCTCGTGCATGGCCTTGATGGAGAGCACACCCGGGTTGCCGCTCGACAACGACGACGTCGACGTCGAGTGGCTCGAAAAGGAGGACCGGCTGCCAGAGTACCTCGAGGACGAGCTCGGCGCCGCGATGGATAGTCTATCTCCGAAACGACACGTCAACGGTGTCTCGGGATAGTCCTGTGGGGCCATGGTGTCCGATGTCTCCACATCCACATCTTCAAAAAAATGATATCTCAGCATCGAGGAACAGACGACACTGAAACATTACATACCATAAAAACAGGCATCGAGAAGGTCGTCGGACGGTGACTCGTTCTCCGACCATGGTCCGTATTCCGGTTCCTCCGCAAGTGAGTCAGATCGTGGCCTATTGTTCCTCGCCAAATGTCGGTCGTGGCGTGGGATTACGGCATCAACAGAACTATTGGTCACGATGGACGCCATACTGCACACAGAAGCCCTGGGATAGCCACGAGGCACGGGAGTAGCACTCGGCAGACAATAGTCTACGTCGAGTTCGTCGAGATAGGCGGTAGCTCTCAAATCCGCCGAGGAATACCGTGATTGGAAGGAGGCTCTTGAATAGCGAGTCAGAGATCGCGCTGGAGAGATTGTGAGTATCTTAGTATTGGAGAATGGAGCAACTTACGTGGCAACTCGGAGGGCGGCTCATTAAATTCCACGGAGCTAGACGGTGATGGGACGTAAACACGGGCATTTCTGTTCATCGAGCTGGCGGTAGATCCAGCCCGTTTGCGTGGGGAGAGTTCGTGCAGACTGTGGTTCCGTGAGGGAGCGAATTCGCAGTCTTCTGGGAGTGATTGCAGGGAATACGGATGCCGTTCGCCGGAGAGAGGATTGTGTCCGAACCTGAGCGGCATCTCTTGAGATGCTGCGAGAGGCACTCGAGAAGTAAGAGGAGACATTGCTACAGGCGTGGAAGGCAAAGACGCAGAAGAGCGGGAATCGGAGGATGAAGCTCTGGACCTTCCAGAGGGGATTTCCTGTCCCCGGTTCATCATCCTACTTGGCCTGAGCGAATCAGCAAAGTCTTCTGAAGACGAATCTGAGCTAGTAGCAAGCACTCTGAGAGGAACCTGTCTTTCTGGTGCCTTTCCCTTGTCGAGAGACGGCAGCTTGACGGACTGTGAAGCTGGTGAGCCTGGGAAGGCGGAGCGTATGCTATTCGATATGGAGTGTCGGGGCTCGGTGGAGGTGGACTTCTTTGGAGCCGCTGCCTTGCGCGCCAATTCAACGTCCCTCCTCCAGACACCGAAAAAGTCCGTAAAGGCACTAGTAGCCTTGATGTCTTTGATGAGCGTCGGCAGGTCGTCGCTCAACAGGACGCCCATCATCGCGAACAGTTCCTCGTTTCGCTGGTTCAGGGTTTCCTGGCTCGCACGGAAGATTGTGGCCTTTTTCGAGAGCTTGGGGATGTATTCGTGTATGTCGCGAGCGATAGCGTCGGGATCCGGACCAAAGGGGAGAGACTCCCAGGACGCGGCCTGATCGCTGTGGATGTAGACGCCGTTTTTCTTGATGCCCTTTCCTGCAGCGAGGCGACTGCGCTTTTCTCGGGCGAGACGGGAGTATGCATTCTCGAGCGAGTCTTGGAACCACAAGCAGTCTTCCCACTTCCGCCAGACGTCGTACTCGTTGAAGGAGACTACGGATCCATGGGATGAGGTAGACCGCGCGGATATCGATGCATCATCGTCCTTGAGCGGGAAAACGCGAAAGCCGTAGCTGTAACTGTTACCTAGGGGGACGTTAGCCTTTTGATAGTCGATCAAGAACTTGGAGGTGCTGACTATGTTTTTCTGGAGGAAGAAGTTCCACATGAAAGTGCTTCGGAGCGCGTTTGCAGACGGTTCTCTTGAAGGCCTAACGTCGAGGTGAGCGAGAGCAAGCAAAGAGGCTGAAAGACTGACATCTGGAGTGATTGGTCCGTCTTCGCCACCCTAGATAGTAGAGATGAGGCAGCGACAATGGAGGTTAAAGGTAGGACTACATACGCGACGAGCGGCCTGGGACATGCTGTAACAAGTTGTTCAAGAGTCTCCTCTTTCGACACGGATCAATGATCAGGACATCCGCTACAGCCAGGATTAGTGCTCACCGTCAGTGATTGGTAGCGCTCAGTGGCAAGGAACTGATGGATATTTTGGATATTAACAAGGAGCTGTAGTGGTGGTGAGGGCAACGGGATGATGGAAGCAAGGAAACGAGCTGTGCGACGGACAAGACCATGGCTATTATTTTTTTCTGTGGCTCAAAGTGTGGGCTGCTAATTGTCTTGTCCAACTTGGTGGTATCGATGTCTTGCCTGTTTCGTCCACGACAATAAGATCATATTCTCACTGCCACAGCAACGACAACAATAGACTAAATATTCATTCAGGTTTCAACATCATCCGCACCGTCTCGTCGTATGTTATCCTTTGCCCCCGCGACGCCGTGCGCCCCTCCCGCAGCCTTTCCAGTCCGTTCTGGATGCTGTCTATGTGGACCTGCAGAGGCACCTTGCTATCAAGCAGCCCAGGAGCAGCCACCCTATCCCGCAGCACTTCTAGATCGTCGCTCATCGTGTGCAGCTCTCGCTGAGTAGCCTTGACCCGCGCAGCTGCCTGTTTTCTATACTCTTCGAGGTTCTTGAGCAACGCTAGATGGTCGTCATAATCTCGGACCTTTTTGTTGCGACCCCACCTGATCCACATTTGAACGAGGAGTTCCTCTCGCTCCGCCGTCGTGTGGTTATCTTCATGCATGACCATCTCGTGTAGCACATCAATATCCGCATCCAGTTGTTCGAGGTTCTGCGAAGAGACTTCGGTTTCCAGTACAAGCTTCTGGATCACTCGTTCTGATTGATCCATTGCGATAACGAACGCTTCAGTGATCATTTCCTCAGCGGTAGGTCCTAGCTTATATGGGGAAACAGCCTGCAGTAGCAGTGACGGTGCTTTTTTGTGTGCACCCTGAATGGTGGCCATCGCGTAATTATTCAGCGCCATCATTCTGCACGAAACAATTAGCGGACGAAAGCCGAACGGCAGAAAACACGCACTCGTCGATCGCACCAATGACTCTTGCGTCTAGTCTACTCAAACCCCGGCCGGTCCGCTTTGCATCCGCCGAGATAGCGTCGAGGGAATCCGCGATGCTTTCTTTCGACTTGAGGTTGCTGAAGCGCACCACGAGCGAGAGATCCCGCGTGGCCATCTCTGCCCTTAGGACTCCCATGGACAGCTGCGAACTGCCTGCCGTTTCTCCGATCAGTTTTTCAAACGTTGAGCCTTGTATATGGATGAGTTCCTCAAAGTTCACAGGAGGAGGTGGCTTGACGGGCACGCACAGCGCGCTCGACGATATACCCGGAATGATGCACAAGGGGGAGAGCGCTGTCCGGATAGTGGGAGTGATGCGCGACGCTAACCAGGCAAGCATGTACAGAACCAGAATCCACGAGAGTGGTCTCCGCATCTTCTGGATCGCGCTCCTGAATATGTCGAAGGCAAAGGACGCAGTAAAGCGAGCTCCATCCGTGAGCGCTTCCTGGAGTTCCTCTGTTTTTACGATGGGCGTTTTCTTGCGCCCCTTTGTGGTAAGATTCTTGGAGGGGTTCGGGATGGTGGTCTTTATCTGGACCCGTCGCCGCCTTTTGCGCACGGTGCCAGTGGTTGCTGCAATAGAGCCATTCGTGCTGGACGTCGTGACATCGTGCTGAGAGTCGACCTCGTCAGTATCGGTGATGTCCTCCCAGTCCTCTTGAACATTGGTGGGCGCCTGCTGGGTGATTGGGTTGAATAAGTTCCGGTGTCATGTTTGACAGGACGAGCTTGCGCCGTCGACGCGTACCTGGCCATTGCTATTGTTTTTCTCGCATAGCTGATTCTCTGGGCTGAGGGGGAGTTGCATGACTCTACGAGAAGTTCGAGGGGGGATAGTACGGGTGTTGATGCAGATGTTCAACGTTATTGTTCAAACCAAACTGGCAAGTCCCGACATGAAACTCGCGATGTACACGCACGCTCAATGTTCCGCAATATAACCGCCATTGTCCAACAACGTGCTCTCAGCGTGTTCGTGAGATCACACAGAATCTAAGCTGTCCAAGAGAAGCCTTCTCTAATGAGTCGGATCCTGGTTTTACCAATGATGACTATCTTCCTGCCTAAGGGTCTGCCTAGTACGGACTAGCTCATACTAATCGGGTGCTGGTCGTAGCTTCGTCGAAGGTCCTTCAAGTTTCAACCGTGTCCACAAATTTACTACCAAATCGTTAATGTCTTTACTCCTCGTTGCCTCTTCTTCAACCGGAGGTGCGGCTCGATGCCACTTACTGAGCGCGTCCAGACTCCAGAGCTTATTATGAACTCGGCGTGTCTATGGCGCCAGCGTCCGATAGAAACCGGTATGACACGAATATTCCTCGCCAGGCCATTCAGCAGCAGTAACTTGGTCCCCGTCACGGAGTGCGTCGCATCACACCAAAATAGACCAGACCATTCTACATAGTAAGATCATATCCTCACTGCCACAGCAACGACATTAGAACTAGATATTCATTCAGATTCGTGGACCGTCGTTCGCCATCATCCGCACCGTCTCGTCGTATGTTATCCTTTGCCCCCGCGACACCGTGCGCCACTCCCGCAGCCTTTCCAGTCCGTTCTGGATGCTGTACATATGGACCTGCGGAGGCACCTTGCTATCAAGCAGCCCAGGAGCAGCCACCCTACCCCGCAGCACTTCTAGATCGTCGCTCATCGTGTACAGCTCTCGCAGAGTAGCAGTGACCCGCACAGCTGCCTGTTTTTTATACTCTTCGAGGTTCTTGAGCAATGCCAGATGGTTGTCATAATCTCGCACGACCTTTTTGTTACCACCCCATCTGGTCCACATTTTATCGAGGAGTTCATCTCGCTCCGCCGTCATGTGCTTGTCTTCATGTATGACCATCTCGTGTAGCGCATCAATGTCCGCATCCAGTTGTTCGAGGTTCTGCCAAGAAACTTCGGTTTCCAGTATAAGCTTCTGGATCACTCGTTCTGATTGGTCCATTGCGATAACGAACGCTTCAGTGATCATTTCCTCGGCGGTAGGTCCTAGCTTATATGGGGAAACAGCCTGCATTAGCTGTGTCGGTGCCTTTTTGTGTGCGTCCTGGATGGTAGCCATCGCGTAACTATTCAGTGCCATCATTCTGCACGAAACAATTAGCGGACGAAAGCCGAACGGCAGAAAACACGCACTCATCGATCGCACCAACGACTTTCGCGCCCAGTTTACTCAAACCCCGGCCGGTCCGCTTTGCATCCGCCGAGATCGTGTCGAGGGAATCCGCGATGTTTTCTTTCGACTTGAGGTTGCTGAAGCGCACCACGAGCGAGAAATCCCGCGTGGCCATCTCTGCCCTTAGGACTCCTATGGACAGCTGTGAACTGCCTGCCGTTTCCCCGACCAGTTTCTCAAATGTCGAGCATTGTAAATGGACGAGTTCCCCAAAATTCACGGGAGGAGGTAGCTTGACGGGCACACACAGTGCGCTCGACGATATACCCGGAACGATGCACAAGGGGGAGAGCGCGGTGCGGATAGTAGGGGTGATGCGCGACGCTAACCAGGCAAGCATGTACAGAACCAGAATCCACAAGAGTGGTGGTCTCCGCATCTTCTCGGTCGCGCTCTTGAATATGTCAAAGGCATAGGACGCAGTAAAGCTTTTCGCGATGGGCGTTTTCTTGCGCCCCTTTGTGGCAAGGTTCTTGGAGGGGTTCGGAGTGGCGACGAACGTGTTCTTTATCCGGACCCACCACCGCCTTTTGCGCACGGTGCCAGTACTTGCTGCAATAGAGCCATTCGTGCTGGACGTCGTGACATCGCACTGAGAGTCGACCTCGTCAGTATCGGTGATGTCCTCTTGGACATTGGTGGGTGGATTGGGTTCCGGTGTCAAAATTTGACAGGATGAGCCTGCGCTGTCGACGCGTACCTGGCCATTGCTATTGTGTTTCTCGCCTAGCTGATGCTCTGGGCTGAGGGGGAGTTGCATGACTCTACGAGCCTTTGACACAGACGAGAAGTTCGAGGGGGGAATAGTACAGTGTTGATGTTCAACAACCAACTTGTTATCGTTCAAACCAAACTGGCAAGTCCCGACATGAAACTTGCATTGTACATGCACGCTCATTTCCGCCATTGTCCAACAACGTGCTCTCAGCGTGTTTGGAATCTAAGCTTGATCGGAGATGACCGGACCGCTCATAACCGGGATCACGCCGGTCGTAGCAAGTTCGAGGTCCTTCCGAGTCCGCCGTGTCCACGAATTTACTACTTGTTCTCGTCGTTAATGTCTTTACTCCTCGTCATTGCCTCTTCTTCAACCGGAGATGCGGCTCGAAGCGCGTCCAGAGCATATTATGAACTCTTTGGCGTGTCTAATATGGCACCAGCGTCCGATCTGAGACTGGCAGAAACCGTCTGACACGTCTCCAAATATTCCTCACCAGGCCATTCTCGTTCAGTCCAGTAGCATTGGGATCGGCAATGTCCCCGTGAGTGCGTCCGGACAGATGAGCGCATCGAGCCATTAGTCAGCGATCATTGACTCTGTAACAAACCATATCGATCAATATGCCCCAAATCACGACTCTGAAGCGACCGCGCGATGAAGCAGTCATCACTCTGCGCAAATTTTTCAAGAAAACGTCGAGGGGAAAGGTCATCAAAGGTATGTAGACAAGACTTGCCTTTCCGACATACATATGTACTGTCACCAACAGTCCTGCGCGAACGCTACCTTCGCGACGATATATTCTGTGGCGTCATCGCATGTCGGCTCTGCGTTGGTGCCATTCGTCCCGTCCTGCCCGCTGCAGGCCATTCCACCCACAAGCAGTTCACGACGGGCCACTATGTCCTTCCGGACACGAACATATTTCTGTCTCAGGTAATGCTCCTTGCCTCGGCGCGACACGTACTAACACGCACTCTCAGATGGATCTAATGGAATCCCCCAGCTTTACCCCTCCTATCATCCTTCTCCAGACTGTCCTGGACGAAGTCCGACACAGATCCCTTCCCCTGTATAATCGCCTCAAAGCTCTCATCAAGGCAGACGACAAGAACATATGGGTCTTTTACAACGAGTTTCGATCGTTCGTGTTTTCCTCTTTTTATCTTTTCCCGCTCACTCTTGTGTAGCGAGACCGCGGTCGTGACAGAAGAAAACGAGACGCCCAATGATCGGAATGACAGAGGTAAAATGGAGGCTCGTTTGCCAACATGTCGATGGTATTGATTGTTAATAGGCATCAGGAGAGGTGCGGACTGGTACAATACCCACCTTGCGCTCGCCCATCCGCCAGTTCGTGGCCGAACACGTCAGACCACCCAAGTCATCCTGCTCACTGACGACGTCGCTAACCGACAAAAGGCAGAGGCCGAAAACATACCGACCATTTCGAGTAGGTTCTCTTCTTTTCATTTCTGTCCGTATCTCATCATCTCGTCTTGGCCAGTCCGCAAGTACGTCGAGGGAATGGACGGAGCCGAAAAATTATTGGATTTGCTCTCTGCTACGGGTACGGACGAAGTCGAACAGACTAGAGCAGCTGCGGCCACTCGAACGACTCTTTATTCCAACGTATGCTTCAACCTTATCTGTCGAACGCGATGCTCATTCCACATCTAGTACCTTCCTACTGCTACGCTTATGGCCGGCGTCAAGGCAGGAGAACTCCATCAAGGCCACTTTAACGCGAACCAATACAATTATTTGGAGGTTCGTCGCTGCGCCGTTCGCCGGATCAGACATTTGAGGTCTTCCAGGGCACAGTACCGGTCCCCGCTTTTGTGAAGCCCGTCCTTCTTGTTGGCAGAGAAAACATGAATCGCGCTGTACAAGGGGATGTTGTCGTCGTTGAAGTTTTCGACGAGACAGAATGGAAAGCGCCGACCGACGAAGTAGTCGATCAAGAGGGTGCGTCTTTTTCCATCTTTCACTTCTATCGTACCAAGGATCCCCTTTCCAGCCACTCTCAAAAACGACGACGCCGAAGACTCTGCAGAAGAGTCAGATGGAGATGAATTCAAGCTTCGCGAAGAAACGAAGGCGCTCCGGTCCGTTCACACCAAGAAGGGTTCCGCTGAGAAGCAGCCCACTGGCCGGGTCGTCGGTATCATCAAACGGAACTGGCGCGCGTATGTCTTTATCCTCGTCTTTGAGCAGTTTGTTGCTTACCTTCCCCTCTAGTTATGTGTGTCATATCGATACCTCATCCCTGCCTTCGACGGCTTCAACATCGCTGTCCACCCAGACCGTCTTTGCCCTCCCGCTTTCTCGATTGCTCCCCCGCATCAGACTTCGTACGCGCCAAGCTCCCGCACTTCTTGGACAAAAGATTCTAGTAAGCATCGACCGATGGGACGCCCACTCGCGATACCCTGAGGGCCACCTGGTCCGTGCGCTCGGAAGAGCAGAGGACAAGGAAACGGAGCAAGAGAGTCTGTTGTTGGAGTTTGAAGTTCCGTATCGGCCCTTTGGCAAAGCCATCTTGGACTGTCTGCCCTCTGAAGGAGAACAATGGGTCGTCCCGCCAAAGGACCCGAGCGACCCTGCATGGAAGGATAGGATGGACCTGCGGGATTTGGACGTTTGTAGCATTGATCCGCCAGGTGAGCGTTTAGCTCCGGGATTTTTCAAGTGCCTTGGTGCGATACTTGTTCTGCAGGTTGCCAGGATATCGACGATGCACTGCATGCTCGTCGTCTTCCTCACGGAATAATAGAGGCTGGCGTCCGTAAGTACGCTTCGCTGGAATGTGTCAACAAGCCTGATCGATCTCCACAGACATTGCGGACGTTTCACACTTCGTCCTCGCTGATACCGCCATGGACAATGAAGCTGCCTCGCGTGGCACGACGGTATACCTAGTAGACAAGCGCATCGACATGTTGCCGTCGCTTTTGGGCACTAATCTGTGTTCACTTCGGCCGTACGTCGAGAGATTGGCATTCAGTGTGATTTGGGTAGGTCTCTTTGATGATCCGTACACGCAGACGACGTCTAACGCCGACTTAGCAACTCACAGAAGACGCTGACATCATCAATGTCAAGTTCACAAAGTCTGTCATCGCTTCGAAGGCGGCATTCGAGTATGAGGAAGCGCAGATACGCAAGGACGACCGGTGAGCAGCATCTTTAGATTGCATACATGAGACGATGCTCAGGTACTTCGGAATCAGCAATCGCACCGACTCCCTCACGCAGTCCATCCGTCTACTCAACATGCTTGCGATCAAACTCAAAGCGAAGCGCATGGCGGCCGGCGCGTTGAATCTTGCGTCGCCCGAAGTGAAAATCCATCTGGGATCGGCCGAGTCTTCGGATCCCATCGACGTCGAACAGAAGGAGCTGCGCGAGACGAACAGCTTGGTGGAAGAGTTCATGTTGCTTGCCAACGTGAGCGTCGCCAAGAAGATCGATGAAGTGTTTCCGCAGACGGCTGTCCTGAGGTGCGTCGCGCTGTTTGCGTGTATACTGTCGCATACTGATATCGGCTTTGATAAGACGCCATCTACCCCCGCCAAAGACAAATTTTGAGAACCTCCAGGACGTGCTTTTGAAACGCAAGGGGTTCAAGCTCGACGTCTCTAGTTCGGGGGCGCTGGCGGATTCGTTGGACAAATGCGTCGTGCGTGTTTTTTCTTGCCCGTGCAATCTCTTTTCGCCGATTTCTCATTGGTGCATTGCAGGACCCGTCTGCGCCGGCTTTCAATACGCTCGTTCGCATCATGGCGACGAGGTGCATGCTATCTGCCGAGTATTTCTGCTCTGGGAGCGTTTCCAGGGATACGTTTGGACATTACGGACTCGCGAGCTCGATTTATACGCATTTCACGAGTCCGATTCGGCGATATGCTGGTAAGCAAAGCTAGGATCGAAGGATGCGTTGCACGCTCACACCATGTGTATACAGACGTCCTCGCACACCGTCAACTTTCTGCTGCGATCTCACATACCCCGCTGCACGCCTCGCTTCACTCCAAGTCGAACGTGGAGCGGATCATGGACGTGATCAACCGACGGCATCGCATGGCGCAGATGGCGGGACGGGCCAGTGTCGAGTTCTACGTCGGTCTGGCTCTCAAGGGCCGAGCGGAGGCGCTCGTTAAGGAGGGGGGAGCCGGAGTGCAAGAGGGAATCACGGAAGACGCGTTCGTGATCCGGACGTTTAGGAATGGCGTGGGGGTGTTTGTGGCCCAGTACGTGTTGTTTCTTTTACCGTTTCCATCTGGCGTTGCGTTTTCTCACTCGTTTTCTTTTGGCGTGTGCTAGGCTGGGTCTGGAAGGACTTGTCACGTTCAAGCGAGACGTCCAATTCGACGCAGACAATTATACGGTCGTGGTGCCAAATGGAGCAGGGGACGCTGCACCTGTGGCCATCTCAGTGTTTGACAAGGTCAAGGTGCGGATCGAGGTGGAGAAGGACAGGAATACGCAGCGTGGACGTGTCAAGATGACGCTCGTGAGTCCTGTGGATTCGAAGGGGTTGTAGGATTACTGGGAGGGGAATCAATGGGTTGTGTGAGGGAAAGGCTACTTGGGCTGTGGGATTCGTTTGCTTGCGGTCCGAAGATTAGGACCGCGTTAGACCGGTTCTCGGGACGGTGCGCGCATTGGATGAACAATCCTTGGGGACGGGATGGGTATGTTGTTTCGAGCCTGCTAATTTCAGCTCTCCTCAGGGGGTTACCGTTACCCGACTATCGTCGTGTAGGTAACTTCCAACTGCCGTGGTCGTTCGAGGTGAATCACGGTTCACAATAGCGGGCGGTGTAGCAAAGAACACCTGTACATTACTTTTATTCTTTTTGCTACGACACGACGTCGTCATGCCATTTCTACATCTTCGTCCTCGTCGCTAACGTCATCCCACTCCTCCACATTACCCTCTTGTTCTGCTGGAGATGGCTCGACACCAAGTGCATCCAATTCCCCAATAAGCTCCTTGACGTGTTCGAGCAGCGGTATGTCCGGGTATCCCTGAGACGCGTGCAACTACCGATCCACGCACGAACGCGTCAGCGTCTCATAGAGCGATAAAAAAAAAATCACTTACGGTCTGACACGTCTCCAAACAGTCCCTCGCGTCTTTCGCCATGTCCTGCCACCCTAACGGGTGCCCGTCCTCGCTTAGCCCAGCAGCACCAGCATCGGTATCGTCTCCATCTCTCGTCCGCGTCGCGAGCAGCCACCACGCCCAGCCCATGAGGTACCAGCCCTCGACGTGGCCATCGTCAGTGGCGAGTACGCCTTCGAGAAGGGCCAGCGCGTCCGAGTATGCGCTACATTCGAGCAGCAGCTTGGCGCGGGCTATGCGCGTCTGTACGGGGAGCGCGTTGAGCAAGAAGAGGGCGTGGGATTGTGCATCGGACGCGTCGGGTGGTGATGGGGGGAACGTGCGGAGGGCGACGAGCGCCTCGTCTTGTTTTTCTTGTGAGAGACGGACGCTGGCGAGTGTCTGGAGTGCTTCGAGGCTGCGAGGGTCGATCTGGAGGGCATGGGAGAGGAGAGTGTCGCAGGTGCTCGAGGCAGCAGGGTCGACGCTGCCGATCGTCGACGTTAGATGGAGTGGATCGGAGAAAGCGGACGTACCATAGATCGTACTGTGGATCCATCCATATTTCTACCATTCCGAGATAGGCGCGGACGATGTTGCCTTTGATCTCGGCTTCGTCGCCATCTTCGTGTTCGTCACCGCTCGCTACGGATTTTCCCTTGAGTTGGGTTTGGAGGAGATCGATCGCGGATTGGTAGTGTGCGAGGGCAGCGTGGGGGTCGTCGTCTGTGAGCTGGGCGAGGTACAGATACGCAGAGGGCGGTGGGGGCGACGGAGCCTCTGGATGTGGAGGTACGAGTGTGAGGAAGATCTAAAGTGGCTAAGTAGACGTCGGTGGCCAGCGTCGATCGCCGACGTACGTTCTTGGCGTCATCGACGTCTCCGATCTCCAAGAGGACGAAGGCGAGGATCTCCTTGGCTTGGTTTTTTTCTGTGGAACTCGCGTCTGCTCTGGCGAGGACGCGTTCGGTGAATTTGCGAGCGAGAAGGTAGTCGCATTGGACGACGAGGTCTTGGGCTTTCGAGAGCAGAGACGCGATGGAAGGCGTCGTCGTCGTCGTCGTCGTCGTAGCTGTGCGAGTTTGGGCTGTGCGTGCTCGACCCATGGAGGTTGAGAACTTGGAAAGATCGGTCCGTTGGATGAGAAGGAGACGCTTAACCTGCGAAATGGACCGCATTATCAACATCGGCTATCATTTTCAGATCAATCACTCCTGATCAAGATATTGATATTTAAATCTGCCAGACTCTTTCCTTCTTCGCTTCCACCACAACCACAATCCATGGCATCCTCGAAAGGTCGCGTCTTGCTTGCCTACTCTGGCGGTCTCGGTGCGGTCGTCTCGTCATCGATGCTTGCAACCGATCACTGATCGACTGATCGACAGATACCTCTTGCATCCTCGCATGGCTCGTCGAGCAGGGATATGAGGTCCTCGCCTTCATGTCCGACGTCGGACAAGAAGAGGCAAGTACAACATCGTCGCACTCTTCCATGCTCACCTCGTTTTCTTCGACAGGACTTTGACGCTGCCGAGAAAAAGGCACTCACGTCCGGGGCTACGAAATTCTTCAAAGAGGTACGTGCTCGCTGCGTCCTAACAACATCCTGATGACACGAAAAAAAAAAAATTGAAAGGACATGAGACGCGAGTTCGTCACCGAACTGATCTACCCTGCAGTCCAAGCCAACTGCATCTACGAGGTGCGGCTGATCGTGTTCTCACCCATCACGATCTGATCGACGATCCGAATAGAACGTGTACCTGCTCGGTACCTCGCTTGCCCGCCCAGTCATCGCCCGCGGCATGATTGCCGTCGCAGAGAGGGAAGGATGCGAGTAAGTACCCCACAGCGTGACGTCGTTCGACTTCTCCCTGACCTGGCCCCACAGTTACGTCTCACATGGTTGCACAGGCAAAGGCAATGACCAAGTCCGCTTCGAGCTCGCCTTTTACGGCCTCAAGCCAGACATCAAGGTCATCGCACCATGGCGTCTCCCTGGTACGCCTCACCTTCCATATATCCCCCATTCAACCTGACGGTCCCACCACAGAATTCTACAACCGTTTCCCCGGCCGTCAAGCCCTCCTCGCATACGCTGCCGAGAAGCAAATCCCCGTCCAGCAAACCGCCGCCAAACCCTGGTCAACCGATGAAAACCTCTTCCACATCTCCTACGAAGCCGGCATCCTCGAAGACCCCAACACAACCCCTCCCACCGACATGTGGAAGCTCACCCAGTCGATCGAGAACGCCCCCTCCGCCCCCGACTTCATCAACATCGAGTTCAAAGCCGGTCTGCCCGTCAAGGTCACCGTCGTCTCTGACGGCAACAAGACACACACCGACGCCGTCGACATCTTCAACGCCCTCAACGCCCTCGCGCGCAAACACGGCATCGGCAGGATCGACATCGTCGAGAACCGCTTCATCGGTGTCAAGTCCCGCGGGTGTTACGAGTCCCCGGGAGCGAGCATCCTCCGTGCGGCGCACGTCGACCTCGAGGGGCTCACTCTCGATCGCAACGTTCGCGCGCTCCGCGACCAGTTCCTCACCGTCGGACTCAGCCGCATCTTGTACAACGGACACTTTTTCACGCCCGAACGAGAGTTCTTGACGAGCGCCATTCCGGCGAGTCAGAGGACCGTCAACGGCGTGGTCCGTCTGAAACTGCTCAAGGGCAACGTCATCGTTGAGGGACGGTACTCGGACGAGGTGAGAGCCAGTTTCTTTTTCTTACGCATCGAAGCGTTGACGCGTGGACAGGGTCTGTACGACGAGCAACAGTCGTCCATGGACGAACTTGGTGGGTTCGAACCGACCGACACGACCGGTTTCATCCAGATCGAGAGTATCCGGATCAAAAAGTACGTACTCTTGCCGCACTACGGCCTTGTCGTTGATCTTCCAATTTTAGATGGGCCCAGGCCAACGCTCGCAAGGGCCAGGCTGGCGTCGAGCCCAAGGACGTGTACGGAGCTCGTGTATGAAAACGTAAGACGTGAAAGAAGAACAAACTGAACTGTGTCGTATCTCGTGTACTATCTACCGTGGATATATGTAGAAATGAAATGTATCGTCGCCGACTACTGCTGGTATATATACGAACGATTCTCTTTTTGAGTGGGGGGTATGTTGAAAAGATGCGTTGCAAACAAAGATCGTCGCCGTCAGTCGAACCATCCGGCCCTCTTCATCGCCTCTCCGAGTCCATCCCACTCGCCGCGTTCATTTCCAGACGACGCTACGCTGGCCGTACTATCGTCGTCGACCTTGACGTGTGCTTTCCTGCCCGCCAGCTCAGTAGCGAACCTAGCCCGCGTGTCAGCAGGTACTTCGTCTCGAGAAGATTTCACATACCTCAGACACTCGTCCAGCCGCCACCGAAAGCCCAGATCGACAGCAGAACTCTCCTTGCCCTTGCCTTCCCCGTTCACCCCAAGCCCAGGCGCGTATGGCGGGCCAGGCAACACTCGCCTACTCAACGCCCATATCATCCCCGCCACAAACGCAGCATGTGCACCTTCCTCGTCTAGCACTACCTCCTCCGTCTCCGTCTCCGACCGTTGCGGCTGGGGCGTCTGTCGCCCGTCCTCATCTCCCTCTCCCTCCCCGTCCACATCTCCACGACCATGTCCGTTCATACGCACCACTTGCGCATCAGCACCCCTCGCATTCTTCCGTGCCCGCATCCCCGTGTCCTCTTCCTCCTCCTCTTCGTCGTCCATCGGATGAAACGACTCCCCACTAGGCCGCGGCAGCGCCTCAAACGACGCGTCCGCCGTACCCCCCTCCGCGCCACTCGCGTTCCCACTTCCACCACCACTTCCACCACCCGCACCCCCACGTCCAACCCCCGCCCAGAAATCAGAACCAGACCGCACGCTCTCGCCGCCGTCCCATGCGCGCGTCGACCGCGAGCCGTTCGAGATCTCCGAGTCGCGGTGCGCGTGATCGGAAGCGCGATGGTCGTGGTGGACATTCGAGGGTGGACTCCATCCGGAGCTTTGGAGGTACTCGCTCGTGGGGAGGCTGAGCAGTGCGGCGCCTTCGCGGCCGGCGTTGAGGACGAGCAGGGCGTGCGGTGGGGCATGGCGCGCGAGGGAGAGGATCATTGCGCGAGAGGTCGGTGCAGCGCCGGGGGAGGTTACAGAGGCAGGTTGGCCGGGCTGAGTTGGGTTAGCGAGGGAGGGAAACGTAGTGGAGGCGAGGAAGATGACGTCGGCGTGTGGGAGAAGCTGTCAAAAATGACCTATTGAGTAAATCAAGGAACGGACGTGGTGAGGGAGGGGACGGACCGCATGAACGCCGTCACGAGCGCGACGCCCTAGATCGACAGAGATGACGCATCTAGATCGCCATTTTCGTTCGCGGGCGAGACCGTCTACGCCGATGATGTTGGCGAGGGTGTTGCGAACGCTCCGGCCCTCGAAGTGGAGCCAGTCAAAGGGTGCGGGGGAGTGCAGACTCGGGCTGGGGATGCTGTAAGAGTGCGGTGAAGGCGGGGGTCCGCTGTTCGTCGAGGTGGCGGGGCGGTTCGACGTGGACGGACGC
>JBBPPA010000599.1:0-19373 GCA_038091735.1 Leccinum pellstonianum | reverse complement strand
CACGACACTTTTAGCTCCAAGTAACGTGGCGTTATAAGGGATTATAACTTAAGTTACAAATTATAGATTTGGTACAACTTGTATGACCTTATAAGGGTATACCGGATTTTAGTTTTTTTTGTGATGTAGAAGAGTGGCTATTCGCTGAACGTGGAACAATGCGGCAGCGAGCACGTCGAGCCACGTCCGCTATGCATCCCTCTTCTTCTCCGTCACTGGCGCGGTCGGCACACCGCCAGCGCTGATGGCGTGGCTCGCGAACAACAGCGCCCCGCACGCACGGCGGGCGACCGCGATAGCCGTGGGGTTCATGATGACTCAGTGCGGTGGTATGCTCGCCACCTGGTTGCTTGGATCGATATCTCCTGCGCCCAAGTATACCGCAGCAACTATCACGTTCATCGGCATGTCTGTCGGGATGGTGGCGTTCTCGATAGCCAACCTAGTGTACCTGTGGCGAGAGAATCGATCGAAAGCGGTGAGGAGGCGGACGGTGGGGATGTGCAAGGAGGAAGAGCCCGAGAATCTTGGGGATCGCAGTGCGCGGTTTATATATAGTCTTTGATTCTGGATCGAGCCCGGCCCGAGTTGTTCAAATTGGTGCGCGAGGTGTACATGTACGATATGAAGTTATGATTCAGATATTGTCAGCGAACGAAGCATACCATTATAGCCGGTCATATGTGTCGGGCCTGGTACGAAGTCGGCGAGTCCACGTTCCACGTCACCATTATATTTGTGATCATAGATACACAACTCAGATTGGATTAGTATGGGGGGGCGAAGATGAAGAGCATTTGTAAAGTGGTAATTGACCAGGCAGATCCACATCAGAGTGGGAATGTGCCGCTCAGCCGAATCCTCGTGATGGCGAGAGAGGACCCCACGTTGGTATGGACCAACGTGGATGCCGCATGGCAGCGCATAAGTGCCTCAGGCTGTGGATACCCCAAAAGGGTCCTCCCTGCCCGAATAACCTGTGGGAATCACCCCCACCTTCCTTTCCCCTCCACCACCATCTTCGAGCAGGAAGCATCACTCCTCCCTACTCGTTATTTCCCTCATTGCAACCAATCTATCCGGGGACGGGCAGCGGTAGGGGTAGCGGAGCCTCTGACGAGAGCTTTTGCAGGCTCGAAACCGCTACTACCCGCTCCCTTATCTGCCCCTGCTCGTACTGTAGACCGTACCCTCTAACGGCTGGTCGCCCGACCCTAATCCTCGGAGAGGGGTGTCAGACGGACGAGCAAGCAGACTCGACCGCCCGAGTATCCTCTTTCACACACAGACCTAACTCTACGGTCGCTCCCGTAGACCCCCCACCTATGCTAAGGCGGGAAATTTTACGCATCATGTTGCGTTCTCGCGCGATGATCCGGAAGGCACAAAGAGGACGTATGTTCAAGATATCTTACGGATAGATAAGGAAAGCGTGTGGCAGCTTCTCGGTGTGCAGCGAGGCATGCTGATAATCTCTGGGTGAGTGACAATATTTTGAGGTCAGCAGCTTGAAGGTCGACGAAAGAGGTCAAACATGATTGCAGGTCTTCGAACGAGATGCCTGCTGCAGTGCGTGAGGCTGTGAGGGAAGCAGTGGAAGGGTTTGGGAACATGTCGACAAAGGACGCGACAGACTTTGTTTCTATTTCTATGACGGTGCGCGAGGGGGGAATCATGGAGGAATCCTGGAACTGGTGCATCAATTGCAGTACTTCTCCGTGAATCTCCCCTCGTGTTTGGGCGGATAGGCGTCTATCCAGGGCTGCCCGCATGCATGTGAGCCCTGACTCGGGTTGTACAAGACTTTTTCTGCATGTCTCTGGTGCTGAAGCTGGACGTTCATGCATCGTGCATCATGTCGGAATCGCATCATGTAATTTGAGTCTCAAGAAATCAAATTTCGTTGCCAAGCATGATTTGCAGTATTTCGTTTTGGATTTGTCGATTGTACCCACCCCTAAATGTCTACGCCTTCAGCTCGGCATCTCCCACTTCTCGCTCTCGAGTACGATCCCACCACCTCTCCGCCCACCTGAACACCGCATACGTCCCCAACGCGACCACGAACCCGACGTAGACCCCACAATCCCCCGACCCGTCCCGCGCCACCGGTCCCACGTACCACGCTTGCGACATGAACGGCACCAGCACACCGAACGCACACACGAACGCCAACACCGCCGGCCAACTCCGCGGGAGCAGCCCCGGTGCGTCCCACGCCGCGACTGCGTACACCGACTCCGAAAACGAGCCGCCCCGGAAGAGGACATGTTCGGCGATGACGATGCCCGCAAACGCTGTGCTCCAGTATCCGATGACGCCTGTCGAGCGGTGAGTCGTGCGTAAGTGGGGTCGACGGAGAGAAAGGGGGACTTACTGAGTATGTCGACGAACGTCGAGTAGAACTTGTGCGCGCCAACGATGGCAACGGGGATCAAGCTGCAAGGCCAGTTCGCGTCACTCTACACAAACCCTAAACGAGTAAAGATACGACGTACATGGCTTCGGAGATCAGGATATACACCCAACGCGGTACGAGGGTAAACCAATGAGCGACCGACATCAGACTTGTGCTGAACGTATACATGGTTGGCGCGCACGCGCTCGGTACGCTCAGCGCAACGAGCACCGCGAGGAACTTGCCGAAACCACCCAGAGGCTCCAAGATACCGTACAGCAAGCCTCCGGCGGACGAACTGTCCTGAAAGGCAGCACTCCAGACGGGGACATTGGGAGCTGCAGCCGCAAAGGCTGCTCCGATTGTATGACCAGTGATCTGCCATCGAGATGAGTTACATGGATGCTTATACGACGCAGAAAACGTACGCTTGGGATCACAAACCCTAGGTATGTGTAGAGGAAGATTTTTGTGCTGTACATCGATGTGAATTATTTGGTCAAAGACGGGAATAGGATGAAGCCTACGATGACGCAGCAGGACTATGGTAAACTCCGTAGTCGGGAACCATTGGACACCAGCTGATGATACTCGAAGCGATAGTAGACGCGAAGGAAATAACCGAACTTGGAGTAGGAGCCGGGACCGCGACGGATTGGTTGGCGTGCAATTGTGGGTACCCGACAGCCAGCATGGCGATGAAAGCGACGACATTCGGTACCCATGCAATGCTTTCATACCTGCGGACAACGCTTTAGCTACGCATACCACCCCAACATCTGACTTCTCACCAGTGAAGGAATTGGTAACCGAAAAAGGTCACCTACGAGGCGAATTAATGCAACGGACGAACAGATGCAACGGAATGGCAACGGACAGCAAGGGAGATCATGCTGATGATCACGATACCCAACGTGTCATTCAAGTGAGGGCTGACGCTTGCCAACGTTTGTCCACCGATGATGCAATTCAAAATCAAGAACCCTTGCATCGAAAATACGTTGAGTACGCTGGGTATGATGGCTCCGTAATATCTTTAGCCGACTCGTCGTCAACGCACACAAACCATGTGCATCATGGACCCACTCACCCCCACGAGTAGCGTGACTGCACCATGGCACGCATCCCTAGCTTGGGTCCAAACACAGCGCTATAATACATGGTACGTTCAGTTTGTGTATGCACGGATACGAGAAGTTATATGTCGGCTCACAAGAACGCGGGGAAGAGGCAAAAACTGGACATTTTTCTTTGGTGAGCATCCGAAGTCAAAAACGGGACGGGACTTACACGAGATCTACCACGACGATCGTCGCGATCGAGTCGCGGACGCCCAGTGCAAAGAACGCGGGGCCTGAGGTTCCTGTGCCGAAGCTGTCGGTGAAAGTCTGAGAATCAGTTTTCCTGTTTTCCCTTGTTCCCGATGGAGGCGCGCCAAGGACACTTACGCGAGGACGTTCATGTTGGCCGAAAACCAGACGAAAAACAGTTGATACCACCGGGTATCGACTCGCTCTGCGACCGGGACTGGTGCGATGCTGTAGGTTTCCGAGGTCGTCAGTTCGAGTTGGAACAAGGACGAACGGACGTACCCGTGCGTTTCCACGCCATAGTGGGCCAAGAGGGCACTGATGCGATGCAAGAATCGGAGGTGCGTATATTTGGTGTCGGTGTCCGCCTCACGATCGCCGAGTCCTTTTTCTGAGTCCGAGACGTTGAGCAAATCCGATTTAACAGGGACGTCATGGGCTTGGTCGACGGGGGACGCAGACATTGTGGGACCCTGTAAACACCTGGGGTAAGGTAAATCGGCTGCCCCGGGAGAAGTAGAAAAAAGCCATGTGGAGTCTGGAACTCGGTTGGCAGTCGGATCACCGGGCATCCGGCTTCGGCAGGAGGCTTGCGCACCAGCTAGTGCCTGCCAGTATTATGCCACAATGGCACCAGTAACCAGTTTAGTTCTGGAGAACACACCCATAACTCTTTGTTTCTCGCGTGTAAATGAGATTGGTTCAACGAGCTGCGAGCAGGTGGTCCAAGTTCCGTCGGAGTCACTGTCAAGTTACTAGTATGGTCTTACGGCAAGCGGCTAATTAGTAGCCCAATGGCCTAAATCTTTTCTTTTTTCCGCATAATCACCTCGACATGCCTTCCCGCCGAGGTGTATCCCGGGAGATTCGTTTTCAGATTGGGGCAAGTGCCCCTCGAACCCTCAACCAGGCTGGCATAGTCAAAGAACGAAAGCGATACGAGGAAAGATATCTCTATCATTCTCCTGTAATTTTTTTTTCATCCTCGCCATCAGGCCCAGATCGAGAGACGCTGCAGTTACTGTGCGACATGAGAGGTGAAACACTTCCGGAAGGGCCGGAACACAAAGTCTCCCAGTGACTCGGTCAATCTCGCGAGTCATTGGCTGTTCAAAACCATTGAACGCGTCGACTATTGGCCCGGGCGTGATCCCAAATGTCGTTGGAAAGCCCTAAGTTCTTTCTGTTTGTTGACTTGCAAATGACATGTATTCATGACGTGCAGACTCGATATTTATAGATAATACCTAGTTGGGACATGGCATGTGGAACTCAACGGTACGGTGCGGACCGCCGTTCCCAAATTATGGCCCCAGTGCACGACTCACTGACTCAGAGGTCGTCGGAAGTTGGGGGTGCGATTGAGGTGAACGACCGAACCAGAAACCGGATCACCAGTTTTGTCATGCAAAAGAGAAGAAATAAAAAATAATGCCCAATTACAAAGTTAGACAGAACAACATGCTAAATGTCGCAACAAACGCGCTACGATAGCACGACCACATTCAAGTCCATAGATCTGAGTAACCAGATCCAACCCACATATGCAAGAAAACAATATATCACCTGGCCTTTATACCATAGTACCGCGCCGACAATCTGTCTATCCCCCTCTGCCGTTAGGCTCTACGCCACTGACGATACCGTTCTTTGGTATGGGTTATCATCTTTCTCATAGAACGGTAGCCATAAAATGCTGGCCATAAGACACGCTCGACGTAATAAGTACCGCCACGGTGGAACGTACTATGTTCTTGGAGGGCGATGACGAACCAAGCGGTGATCACCGTCAGGATGACGGTGCTCTCGATATACTTGGGCAAAGTCTCTTTCGTGCCGGGATTGATCTCCACGACGTTCATTCCGAATACACTCTATCGAGGTCACCGTGAGTCTCGTATAAGAAAGACAGGCGGCGGGGAGAGAACTCACGGCGAGGAAACTGGCAGGCAGGAATACTACAGTCAGGTACGAGATCTAGAGAACCAATGATAAGCATCACAAAAGCGCCATGAACATTTATGCTCACTTGTTTCATGGCAGCAGAATCCTTCAGAGTCGCCAAGGTCAGCTTCTGCATGCTCCTGCTGTCATCAATGTTGACAGTCGCGAACGCCTGATCATGTTCCATTAGAAAAAAAAGTCTGATCAAAGAAACATCGCGAGAGACGCACCAGCCTTATCGCGTTGTCCAATCGCTCCGACTGTATTTCCCGCTGCTTCTCCAGCCTCCCAATTTCGGACAATAGGTTGTTCGTCTCGAGATCCATCACGTCCTGAGAAGCCTTTCGTTCAGTGATCGAGTCTGCGTCCATGGCCGGGTTGTGCGTTTTGCACACGAATTCGACCGACTTGGAAAAGTCACGCAGAAGCTGTTGATAATACAACAAGTGAGCTTGCAACTTGTGCAACTCTCGCGTGAGTGCAGTATGTTCATCGGCGCTTTTAGCTTGTTTGATTTCCTGCACGAATGGCTTGAGCACATATAAACCTCAAAGGATTTGTGTCTTACGAGTCGCTTGGTGAGATGCCCATAGAGTTCTTCGAGTGCCTCGTCCCACGCATACAATGGATACCAAAGGATAGAAAGAAATATGAACGTCGGATCCTTCGTCTTATGGTAGATCTTTGACCAATATACACTATCACCTGTTCTTTGCACGAGAGATTGTAGGCGTTTGGCTGTCGTCTTTTGGAACTGCGAATGATGGTGGTATGATATGATGACGTTCGTTTCCGTATCGCGGATCATGTGTATAGCGAGCAAATCTTGTAACAAGATCTTTCGTTCTAAGAGATCGTGAAGATGGGCATACGAGATACTCTGTCACAGCTACATACCGGAGAGGACAAGCGGGGCTTGGGTATCGATGGTCTGATTTTTATCTGAAACCCAAAATGAATCATTGTGAGGGCCAAAATCTAATGCGACAGATACCCGTGATGGGGCCTTTTCCAGGTAGGCGTATTTCATTTTCTGGCAAAGGGGTGGCCCTCAGTCGCTCATTGCTGACCGCTCGTACAAACGGCAGGACGACGGTAATATCTAGACACCATGAGCCGGAGACACACGTGGCGTTCAATGGGACAGATCACGCACGATCTCCTTGACCATCATGTGGGTTTTCCTGGTATCGCGAGGGAATCCAGTTTGCAGAGGAGGCAAAGAAAAAGGGCTCGATGTCATATCTGGGAGTCATGAGGGCAGAACAGACCCTAGTTGAATAAAACACACCTTTGGCCCAGTATCTTTAATACGTCCTCGGTGATGTTCTCGATGAAAAGAGCTTGGACGCGGAGGTTAGCGTCGACCTGTCAAACACCTTATAACCACCATCGGCGAAAACGGAACAAAAACGAAGCGCTCACTGGTTTGTCGAAATCGTCCCAATATTCCCTAGCCTGAGTACTAGCCGAGACTATCTTGCGCGTTCGCTCCGCCTCCTCGAGCTTGAGAAAATCCCCATCTCTAGACACCTCCACTTTATGTATCTGACACTCGTAGTTGCCTCTGCAAATCGTCAACATGCGGCATCGCTCCACTTGCTTCGCGGTCCAGTTTCCAAAGAGACTCGTGGGGTATTGGCCCCAAGGTACGTTATCCACGGCAGGCGTAAGTGGCCTGACCTCGGCTTCGTCTTGGTCGAATTCCATCCATGGCCATGGTGCCGATGGCGCTGCATGGCGGTATCTAATATAATAGACAAGTTCGTTATCCTCCACAGCAAGCCACACAGGAAAAAAACGGCGCTTAAAAACACTCACTTGGGCGGCGGAACCTTGTACTCGTTTTGAAGGTCCGATACGTCTAGCTGACTCAAGTCGCTCTTCGAGTCGTTACGAGGAAGCATTAGTCGGAAGTCGGTCGGGGTCGCCATCGTCAAAATCAAGGAAATGGACGGAGGAACGAAAAGGGCGGTGAGAATGGGGTACTGGTGCTTGACATGCGTTGCCTAATATCGGCGCTACCGAGCTACGTCTAGACGCTCGCCCGGCTAAGAAAATTCGCCGACCTGATGCTAGAAGCGTCACTTGAGTTCCTACCCTACGCGCGTGTGATCTTACTAGGTCGATGATTGGTGCCCAACCCTGAGGCACTGACCTGAATGAATTACAACAACACTTACGGCGTTAAAAAGGCGCCCTTGTAAGTTGCACGGCAGCAACCATCAAAGATGGGCCGCTCGCGGTTAATGGGCATCTTGACCACGGTTTCGAAAGTGTAGACCGGAGAAGTTACTCTCTAAACGACGAAGGCAGCGTTGGTCCAGTGAAGTCGCCACGCGCGTCAACGTTCAATCTATGCCATGGATCATTCAAAAACTTATCGAAACAACTTGTTAGGCCTTCACAATGATCACATACAGTAATAAATACATTTGCAGCGTGGCCTCGGCAGGAACAAGTGGCGTGCCGCATTGCAATGGAACCTCATCGAAGCCCACATGAATGAAACGAGCACCTGGACCCACCACGCCTCACAACTACTCTTGCAAGGTCAGTACACATAAGTATACGAACGGAAATGTGCGCCATCTCCTAAACGCCCAACCGCTTCTGTCCGACAGGACGAGACGAGCCCTCTCCTTTGGATTTCAACTTGCCGCTCGTCGCCTTGGAACTACCCCTTTCTTTTGGCTGCCTGAAACACATAAATTCAATGCTCGTCGCCCGCCGACTCTCGGCCAGTATCTTCTTGACGTCGTCAAGGTGTCCCTGTAGGTTCTCGTCCCCGGGGCGTCGGGAATACGCCATCGATATCTTGTTGTATAGCTCAGAAAGCGTCTTGGTCGCCGCTGGCGAAACGTATCGGGCAAGCGTTTGATGTATGAATTCAATTTCGAGTGTCGCCTGGGAAAGAAACGATATCATGAGATTCCCCTCTGAGAACGAGCAACGATGCCCTCTTACTTGTAACATGCCACCCATGCCAAAACGTTTGACTTGCTGGAATGAGCGCAAAGCCTCGTCAGCAGCGTCCTCAACGAGCGCGTGTAAAACACGATCAAGTAGCCCATCCGCAATGCGGCTGACTTGTGCGTGTATCTCCACGAGCGTCATTGACACTCGGTACATATAGGGCCGGATCCCTATTTGAGATTCAAAATCTTGGCATCAGCGGGCATCAAGAGGTCGTGCTCACCGGTTGGCTGAGGGGTCTCGTACCAGTCCATGTCACGATCCAGGATGCCTTCCCGTATCATCTTGGTCACCATGCTAGACTTGGGCTTCACATATGAATCCAATAACCTCTTGTCCAACGTTTGTACTACTTTGGTGAGGGCCTAAAACAGGGTTCGTTGACGTCGTTCCTGGCAATACGAGAACAGGGAACGCACATTCCGGTCGTCTTCCTTCGGCACACCACACGCACCTTCGAGCTGAGAGATCATGTTGGGGATCAGGGTTCCCGAAAGATACACAAAGTTGGATAGCATGAGAAGAAGTCTGGTGTCCTACTCAACCATGAGGCGATTGAGATTTTGATCGATCCGTCATACTCACTACGTCGTTCAAATCAAACGGTTTCGACAGCGATTGTTGACCCGGACCTGGAGTCTCCGTCGTCACTGACCACTCGGGAGTGGTTAGAAGAACTAAGCCAGCCAAAAACGCGTAAACCGCATCCAAAAACGCCTTCTGGATCTTTGCCATATACGCAGGTGAGATTTGGTTCTGCTGTATGGTCCGGAATGAAGAAGAAGTCGACAATAATTCGATCCCTCCGGAGAGCTTCAACACCGCCGTAGTTAAATGTCTCTGGAACACCTCCAGTAAAGGCATGAACTGTGTCACGGAAGGATCTGACGTGGATGGTGTCCATGTCTCGAGGTAATGGAAAAGAGTTGCATCTGTTTGGCATCATGATCAGCGACACATACGGAAATTTTCAAAGAAGTCGACAACCTCGCAACCAAACATTGACGAGAATGTCACCGAATTTCCATCGAGCGCTATCTGTCAAATTCCTCAGACTTGACCCAGCCTCAGGAATGATATCCATCCCGTCGACCTCGCTGACACAATCTTGGATCTCCACGAGGATCTTGATCAAGAAATGGGCAGTAGTCAAGGAGTTCGAGTGTTTCGGAAGCAGTTTCGGTGGTGAGTTGTTGCTGTTCCTTTGCATCACTGCTGCGTCAGAAAGACTAAAGAACTCCGACACAAGTGAAACATAGAGCTTCACGATGTCGAGCGCCATTTGGCAACATTGTTGAGCACTTCGACGGGAGCCAGACGGCTGGCAATGTCAGCGTTAGGAGATCATTCTATTCCAGAGAGCGAGTGTCAAACACACCCTCTTGAATTTTCCCTCTATAAAGCTTCTAGCAACCTTCCAGAAACTGGGCAGCGATGAAAGCAGCGTCTCAGACATGTTCTTGATCGTTTTGAAGATGGCCTCCCAAACTTCATGACCACCACCCTGAGCTGCAAATCTGTTGGACAATAACCCAACCAAGAACCATGCAGGGCCTACCAATCGTAGTTTCGGGCTGCTTTGTCTCGAGGGAAGCAATACATGTGTGTAATTGGGATTTCAGTGAGGCATTGAGACCAATAGAATCACCGATCTCAGGTGGGACATTGCTCAATGCATCTAGAGAAAGGTTAACAACACCTCGTATCCGCGAACCGCACACATACTATTTATGGCCTCGACACCAGATCGGTACGAAGTGTTGATCTGTTTCATGACGTGAGTATGTTGACTGTCAAAATAAGTCCATATCGGGTCCTCCGAAGTGTTCAGCTCCAATAAAATCCTTCCAAGCGATGAGAAAACGCGCATTCGCCAACAGTGAGCCACATACTCTATCGTTTTCTCTTGTTCCTCGACACTCCGACTGGGCTCTTGCAGTTTGGACAGCAGTAGAGATTTCATCTCCGCCATGACCTTTTCGACATTCGACCAGACTTTGTCCAGTATCCGCTTTTGTTCGGACATGTAGCCATCCGACCGACCGCTGGCGCCAGAATCGGCAGGCGCCATTTGCCCTTGGCGAGATTCCCGTAGAAACTTGCCCTTGTTATACGTTCGCAAAGCCGCCTCATACTTTCCCTGCGCGCGAATAAAATCACTCAAAATGAATACGCACGACAACAAAGTAATTCTGCGACTAACCGCTTCAATAGATTCCGCAAGAGATCCGGATAGACTGAAAAAGAATTTCGAGCGTTCGAACACTGAGAGCGTAGAACGCAGTCTCTGAGCCTTGGCAGAATTCTCCAAGACCGGGAGAAACACATGGTTAGCCTTGACGGTGGAACCTGAAGAGACGTGCGCTCAGATGGAGAGTCGCATGACGGTGAACGCCCAATACGCTGACCTACGTTTCAGGTGATCGGTGAGCGGCTTCGACGCATAATCGCTCGCGTCGGACAAGAGGCCCTCCCGCATTTCAGCATATAGAGCTTTGTGTACTATGAGTGACGGACAGGAGTGATACGTTCGTAGAGCATACCGTCCGTGGAGGCTTTCACCGCGACGAAACGATCAAAGTTGTCCTCGACAAGCACCCGAACCTGTTCCGAACGTGCGTCTATGGATGCCTGGAGTTGGGATATGCCAGCAGCCAAGTCCTGGTACGTTGCGTTGGGATGGACAACGGCCAAGAACGCTTTGGGGTCGAACGACTTTGAGCTCAACATGACAGTAGCCCCTACACGCTCGTCAGACCTGGAGCTCACAGGACTACGAATAGCAAGTTCCTACTCGTTTCGGCGTCCATGGCCCTAAGACTGAAAGATGGTGGTCAATGAGATGTCGAGACGTGATGAAATGATCGGCGCACTCGTCTTTGGCACCCAGACCCAACGGATCGCCGTCACCATCTCCACCGACCGAGGTAACGATGTCAGACAGTGTGTCTTCCAAGTCATAATCTACTTCTTCCCACTTCCTGACAACTATGCATATCAATGAGCCATTTTACAGCGCTCCGAAGGGCTCACGTTGGATTGAGGGTGGATAATTTGTAGGCCTTGAGCAAGGATGCCTCGTCCACACCGATACTGACCTTGCTCGCTGGCATCCGTACGTTATGATCTCGACGAGTAGTACTTGGTAAGCCAAATGAAAGGTGGCGGTGCATTAAAATTGCACTCCCAAGTATTACTGTACTTATGGTAAGATAATAACGAAGCAACGTCGAAATGTCCATCATCTATTAGATATCCACTCAAGATGTCCAGTTGCCTCGTCTCACACCGGGAGTACAGTATTGAAGATATGGTCCCAAATCTTGCCTGTATCACAAATGTCAGGGAGAGATTGGATGCGACAGGATGGCACCCACTCGTCACGCCGAACCCGAGCTCAAAGTTCTTGTAATGGTGAGCCAAGTGGTATTTCTTCATCTCGCGCATGTAAGCTGGGAGTCTGGTGTGATGCAGCCTGCAAGGAATGAGCATATGACCCAGGATGAAAAAGGAATTACCCACGCATAGTGCATGCAATCATACAAGACATCTATAGCGATGGTGAGTAATACGGCTCAGTAGAATGAAGCGAGTAAGATACTAACAGAACATAAACGCGCCAGAGATGATACCGTTAGCAATGGCGATCGGGAATAACGTGTATGCAAGGCGCGTAAATGGAGCTTGAAGGACACCAAACAGAATCGGCGGCATGACGAGTCTCAAACTGAAAATAATGAACGAGGGACACCCACACAACGACAGCCTGACTCACCGGTCCATTGGCATATAATGATGAATACCATGGAGCAAGAAATGCAGAGTCAAGAAGACGGGATGGTCAGGCAAGAGATCATCAATGTGAAAGAGGAAGCGATGCATTCCGTATTCAATCAACGTCCAGATGACGTTACCCAAAAAGAAGCAGGGCAACGTCTTCAGAAAAGCGGCAGTCGATAGCTGGGACAGGACCGAGAGGGGATACAGGGGCGCATTCCAGAAGGATGGTGTTGGCATCGTGAATTGCAGCATGGAGCGCAAGAAGAGATTGGCCGCGATGGGTAGCCAGAAAAGGGGCACCACATACCATGACGTACGAGTGCACATCTAGCGACGCAGTCAAGCAAACAGCGGTTGGAAGTATTACGGTAGACTCACCTCCAGCACAGAGGGACCAAACAAACGTGCAGACTCTTTCAAATGCCGCGGTTGATGAACTTGTTGCAGATAAAATGACTTGCTGGAAAGAGAGGGCCTTAAAATTAAAAAAAAAAAGAGAAAATGTCAATATTCAAACGCACCTAAAGTTCGCGTTCCACATCTGCCAGAGCAATGGTTCCTGCAGGTTGAGAAATTGAGTCTTTGCAAAGTCTTCTGCCGAGTTTGTGTCCTCTGGGTGGAAGTCATCCGTTGCTTCCCAATCTTTGGGCAGCGTCAGACCAAGTTATGGAGAAACGAATACAAGACGCACTGTCACTGACGGTGGTTGCTTCTGTGCCCAGACGACCGATCACGTATTCCTCCAACATGTCGTACGCAGAATCCGAGTGGTCATGCGAGTCCTTGTCCCTCATGATGCTCTCCACGTCCGTTCCGGCGTTGTTGAGGATAAGGTCGTCGCCTCCGGGATGATCAGCGACGAAAGGGGTGACATCGTAGACTTTTCCCTTGAACGAGACCCAACAGCTCTGAGCCGACCTGTGTGCGGCGAGGTCGTCGACAGTGACGATGCGAACGCGCTTGGACATGGTCGATGACTTTGACATGTAAATTATGTAATTGACATTTTCTTAAATCTTGTACCACCGTTACGTATTGGGAAACTAATTCACACGTCCAATCCCGTCCTCGGCAAAGTTGCCGCTCCACCGTCGTAATATGTGCTTCATCACTTTCCCGCTCGCTGTCTTTGGCAGCTCCTCCGCGTCCATGCCTTCCCCGACGAACCACACCCACGCAGGCGCATTCTACACACATATGAGCATAAGCGACCCAATATGTCAACGACACTCACTTGCGGGTTCATACCGTTCCGTACCACTCGGCAAACGTCCTCCTTGGACATCCTCGCAGTGCCCGGCTCGATTACTATCCATGCTCCGACCACTTCGCCGTATTTCGCATCCGGAACTGCCACCGCTGCAGCTTCTCGTATACCAGGATCTGCAGTCAGGACATTCTCTATCTGAACGGGGAACAAATTCTGGTAGAAATCAGTAGCCAGATCAAGCATTTATTGACGACAGCTCACCTCCCCGCCACGGATAATGATGTCCTAGTGCCATGTCAGTTATCCCGTACCGCGAACACGTTAGATTCATACCTTGATTCGACCAACAACTATAACAAAGTTTGGTCAGCGCCATACGTGGCATTCGAGTGGCAGACGCACTTCTCAAGTAACCTTCCTCATCAATGATACCTTCGTCACCCGTATGCATCCACACGACGGATTCGTCTTTGGCATCTGGACGCATGACGTTTCTCGTCTGCTCGTCATCTTCCCAATACCTGCCAGACTCGATAAAACCGCAGAAAACCAGTAACAGACGCAACCCACCCTTTCTGCAGCAGGTAGCCCGTGACACACAATTCACCAGGTGTGCCAACAGGAACGATCCTTCCTTCCCCATCCACAATTTTTGCTCTCACGTGAGGCTGTACCTTGCCCACCGTTTCCACGCGTTTGATGATTGGATCCGCAGGTGTGGACTGGAAAGAAACCGGACTGCGCAACCACGTTAGCCCGTCTCCGACCGTTTTCTCACTCAATCCCACCTCGTCTCCGCTATTCGCCACGAGTCAGCTAACACGACAGGGGCTCATGTTTCGAAACGCACTCATGCCATAAGCGACGGTTAAGTCCACCAAGTTCAGCTTCTCGATCAACTGGCGCATCAGATCTATAGGTATCGGTGATCCAGCAGCAATGCCAGTCCTATTTAGTCACTCTGACGTCAGTCTTTTCCGCTAAGGCTCTGCGTTTGACCTACCGCAGTCGACTAAAGTCGAGTTTCTCTCCTGCTTGTTGCCGCCGTTGTACCTCGGCCAACACTCCAAGGAAATGTGTGGGTACACCGTGCAACGCAGTACACCGCTCCTGCTCGACGGCATCGACGATGGCTTCCGGATCGAACATCTCGGAGGGATAAACGACGCAGGCGCCGTGCGACCACGCGGCCAAGTTTCCCAGCACGAGACGTGTAGGACGCACGAGAGTCAGATATATAAAGGACGATGGAGCGCATAGTAGGGTACTCATCAAAACAATGAAACAGAGGTGGAACGTTGCCTATACACCGTATATCGTGTCAACGTCACTTGTGTATTCGTTAGAGATGACACTCACAGAGAACGTCATCGGGAGTGAACCGCATACAGCGACCATTCCCGAGACCATTATTTAAAATATTGAGATGCGTCAACTAAGGCATGTCGTCAGTCATCAACGTTCAACCATGAGCATACAGTGCCAGAAAAGCACGCACGGAAGCAGCCTTGGGAGCACCCGTCGTTCCACTGCAACGACAAAAGTTACAATCCGCAATGAACCAAAACTCGAAGAACGAACCTCGTGAACTGCAAGTTAATCACGTCGTCCGACCGCAGCTCGTCCGCACACTCACGCACGCGTCGCTTTTCCGCCCCGTCTTCCCTCCACACGAGCATTTCCCGCCAATCGACGATGCACCGGGTATCCGCAGTCTCCTTCTCGTACGTGCACCGATCCGCCATGTTGTCAATGACGACTAGGTTGCGCAGCGCGGGGAGCGCTTCGCACCGAATGTCTCCTGGGGCGGAGTTCCGCAGGTCCGGGAACGCGTCGGACAGCATGTGCACGTATCGCGAGCTCCGGAGACGTGGGACTGCGAAAAGGTGGGACACACCCGCTACGTTGAGGGTGTTCACCTGCGAGTCGCGGTACGGCAGTACATTGGAATTCGGAAACACGGATCACGGATCAACATTTCAACCCATCGCGATCAAAAGGCTCCATTGCTCAGACACAGACCATGATCAAGGACTAAGAACTAAACGACTCACGAGCTCGTTGAGACGGTATGCAGGGTTAAGCGTCACCAGGATCGCACCCACGCTCGCGCACGCCCACTGCAACATCGCATACGAGCTGCCGTCGGATCATCCATGACCGAGTCAGCACTCGAGTCGAACCACGATCGAGAGACGCACCTATTGTTGCCCATCATCACCGCGACGCGGTCTCCCTTTCCAACGCCCAAGGACACGAGCCCCCTCGCGAGCGCGTGGATGTGTCGGTCAAACTCGCTGAAATCCCAGGCGAGGTGCGTGCCGACACTCATATTGGCCGAAGGAGGACCACCGTGCATCCTCGGTCGCTCTTGTCTGCATACCAGAGCAGGTCTCTCCGCATGTTTTGCAAGGATCTCGTCCCTGAAGTAAACCGGGAGCGTTCGGCGTTCTAGCGGAGGATGCTTCGGTCCCTCAACGGACGAAAGAGTGAGTGAGCGACATGAGTGAAGATATCTGCGAGGTAGACGAGCACCAATCAGCGCTGTCCCACGGTTCATGGTAGATGCCCAAGCTGGTACCCGAAGCCAGCCTGGGCCGTGGGCGCTACCAGTATGCCGTGTTTGCGGTTCTTCTCATGCACAAGAAACGTAATAAGCGCATAACATGGAATCTTCTATTCGGTACACTGCGCTTCCAAAAAATGTAAATACAATAGTGGTGCAAGTGCACATGTATCCTAAAACTGAGTATGTAAAGATCTATACCATGCGAGCCCACTTCCTGTGAACCAGCCTCCCACTCAACCAGCAACTTCGTGCTTGCATTCGTGCACACGAAAAGGTCATAATAAAGGTAATAGTGAATATGTAACAGATGTGAGTGTCCAGTATCGTCGTGATGAACAATACTATTGCTTGGATTCTGAATATGGTGGTAAAGATGACGTGGATGACGAATGTGAAAGGGGATTGCGCAAAGGTTGTTCCCACATGGGCGGGCGGGACAAAATACTAGGCGTTACAGGTCGAGAGGAGAGCGGAGTGTTTGCCTGGGAACGGTTGTGCACGAGATGCGCGCGGACGAGGTGACCAGCCGCAAGAGCACTGAGGAGGGACAACTCTCCAGCCATGACCGACGCAGCAATGATACGAGCGAGGCGTTGGGCATTCGCACCAGGTTCCGTTAGGTGGGGACCCTTGACTCCGAGCATCTCCAATACTGAACTCTGGGGAGCTAGAACGGTGCCACCTCCGACAGTGCCGACCTCAATGCAAGGCATGGTGACAGTCATCAAAAGATCCTCTCCGTCATTCGTCCTGTTCAGGTCCTAGTGAGCGTCACGCGATACATTCGAACAAAAGTCACGTACGGTTCCATAAGGGTCATGCAATTTGAGCTCTCCACGTTCTGGGCAGGATCCTGACCAGTCGCGAGGAAAATCGCAGTGAGGATGTTCGCTGCGTGTGCATTGAAGCCACCAACTGAACCAGCCATAGCACTGCCGACGAGGTTCTTCTTCAGATTCAGGTTGCACAACGCCTCCACTGTGGTCTTCAAAACGGTCTTCACCACCTTGCCGGAAATAACAGCCTCGGCAACAATGCTCTTTCCACGACCTTCGATCCAGTTGATGGCGGCAGGCTTCTTGTCCGTGCAATAGTTGCCAGAGAGAGCGAGGGTGACCATCTCAGGGAAGTGCTGCTGTATCACTTCAAGCGCCTTCTCCGTACCCTTCGAGATCATGTTCATACCCATGGCATCACCGGTCTTCGTCGCAAAGCGGATAAAGAGCGTCCGTCCAGCCATAGCAGTCTTGAGTCTCTGCAGCTTGGCGAACCGCGATGTCGACTCAAATGCCTCCCTGATGGTCTCGTATCCTTCGTCGGAGTCCACCCACTCTTTTGCCTCGGCAGCCATCACAATCGACGGGAAGTCGATAGCAGGACCACGAGTCATGCCATCGTAGGTGAGAACCGTCGTGACACCTCCACCAGAGTTGAGTGCCTTGCAACCACGAGATGTGGATGCAACCAGGGTACCCTCGGCGGTAGCCATCGGAATGTGTACTTGCTCCCCGTCGATAGTCAGAGGTCCAGCGATGCCGAGTGGAATGGGTATGTATCCAACAACGTTTTCGCAACATGCACCGAAAACGCGAGTATAGTCGTAGTTCGCCATTGGCACGTCAGAACTCTCCAAGGTTTTCGTAGGGGTCGCCCGAGCTAATCATGCCCAATATTAATTAACAGATGAAGAAACCCGGATGCAGATAACTCACAAATCAAGGCCCTCCGAATCGATACAGCACGCTCGTAATCGCCAAGGACCTTCTCCAGCGCGTAAGCAGCAATCTTGCCGTCTTGTGCAAGAAGAATAATCTCCTCATCGTTCAACGTGGACAATGATATTTGAACTGGTCGAGGCCCATTTTCGAAAATATTGATGCATTCCTGCAAGGAACGCACGGAAAGATCGATGCGTGGCTCTTTGGTGACGAGCGGCGTAGTTTGGGCGCGAAGCTTCATGTCCAGAAGGAGAGCGGGTACACCATTGGACTCGTTGGAAGTGGGGATAGCTAAGGGCGCGAGAATAGGCTTAGAATGAAGGGGAGTCGACGGCATAGTTTCGGGTGAGTTAGTAGCTCCGGAGTCACCCGGTCTCGACCTAGGAGGACCTACTGCAAACGCGGGTTTCCGGCGTATAGCGGTAGCCTTCACTGAAGGTGTCTCCACCTTGTCATTCACGTCCCTATCCCTGTTGACGGGACCAACGGATCTAAAACGAACATTTTGCGGTTGTAGCCCTCTGATAGCTCCCTCCGCTATGCCTTTCAGAAGGTAACCGTTCAGAACCATACTGGCGGCGAGGACAAATACAATCCATTTCGAGATGATGGGGTCGCCGACAAGATTGGTCCAGCCAGACATAAAGTTATCGATAATCTCGCTGGATCTGAAGAGTGCACGGGGGCGTGCTGGGCTGGGAGGAATGGCGTTGATGTGCAACGGAGGAGCAACTTTGACAAGCACGTCGACGGGAGATATAGTGGCGTCCAAATGATTGAGCGCCGCGATGGTATCAAGCGCGCTAGCAACAGCACGGGACGTTATATCGACTTTGTCGGACTCGAGCTGATAATCACCCAGAGCCTGGACAGAACTTCTCGAATCAAGGCGAGTGGGTGAAGCTGGAGCCAAAGTGGTCGTGAAGTTGAGGATATGCAAAGTTAGGAAGGAGACAATCTGAGGCATTCTGTAAGGGCATGGAAACTAAACAAGGAGGCTAGACATACCAAAAGAAGCTTAAGTCGTGCAACTGGGTTCTGGCCCTTCGCGTCTGCTGGGGGGCTGTGCGTGTCCCTCAGCATGGAACCCTTGGTGCCAAGCAGAGAAGTCGAAAGCTTTTGGCCGAGACTACTAGGTTCCGCAGGTTGAGAAGATGATGGTCGGATCAGTGCGCTGACGGTGCCTTCAGCCGTAACGTTTGTGGTACTCCGGGATCTAGTCAACCCGCGCGCAGTTTGGATCCTGCGGACCTGGGTACATAGTTGGTGTCAGTAACAGAGACCCTAACCCGAATGTGGGGTAATACCCAAATCGAGTGAAGAAACAAATAAAAACAAGCGCACCTCGACCATAATCGTCAGGATTGCCGCGTAGAAGGTGCCAAACACGAAGCAATCGAGTACTAAAGACAGCGCTGCGAGGGCGCAAAACTCCTTGAGACCACCAACTTTACTTCTAGCGCCCAAA
>JBBPPA010000598.1:0-19379 GCA_038091735.1 Leccinum pellstonianum | reverse complement strand
GTCTGTATTCATCTCTTGTGCCAGGAATAGACATATGAGTTCGGTGGAATGGGCACACCTGTTTCTCCGGACACGGACCGAGAACGTGTGGGGTGAGAGTTGGGTGAGTGGCAGCACTTCTCAAAGGTTTACGACGAGTCATAAACTCACTCTGCTCCTCCGCCTCTCCTACTCCGAGGCTGAGAGGTGGTTGGTATTCCGGTAGTCAATGATCTTGTGATTCTTGCCAAACATGTAGAACGTGGTGGGCCGAGGGCGGCACGAATCCCATATACAGGTCGGCCCAGATAGCGACACCAAAAATACAAGCTCGGGTCTAAGATCTGACAAACGTCACAATTCGCGTCGTCAGAATCACCGCCGGCGACCATGCATGGTCACCTCTGACTTCTGAGTGCGTGAGTGCTAAGCCAAGGTAGTCAAAGATTGATGATCAGGATGCGAATGCCAGCTCGGATGGGTGAAGGAATTAGGGGTCATGTCATAGACCTAGGTAGGTTGTATTTCCACGGCATGCCTCGAGTCTTGACGATTCCAACTCGGAGATGGGGTCGTTCGACTCTGACTTTACCTGCTCGGCAGTGAGTGGAATAAGCGACGGCAGGTCGACATTAAAGTATATCGTCCCCGAGGATGTTGAACGAGACCTTCTATGAAACATCGTCTGGCATTTGCGAATACCATGGCTATCATAGCCATGCCGCCCAGACAATGAGGGGGCGAGATACTGAAAAACAGCTTGTGCATGCTGATGGACATTTTTTGAGAATCATGCCAAAAAAAACCAGACTGTTCGTGTGATCCGCAAAGCTAGAAATTGAGTGCTTGGTGACCATCACAGTGAGACTGGTAAAACCTAGCAAGTGTGACACTGATGAGCTCAGTGGCCATGACGATACCCATCACGTTCTAACGGCTCTCAGGTATCCCGAAAAGCCCGCGGTTTCGAGATTTTGGTTGAGGAGCCACGGCAGCAGTATTATTCCATGACCTGCGCCTGGTTCGGAAACGCCGATTTTTACGGGCCATGGGATTCAAACCTTGACGTTTCATGAACTTCTACTTCTTCATAATCCCAGTTGCTACAATGCACCGTATCAGATTGGAAGGAGGTGAGAATGAATGGATGACATCAACCCTGACTATATGCTTTTTGTTGGGTAGAGCGAGGTTGTGCACATATGCGATCAAACTCCGCCGTTTCTTCCGGCACTTCGAAATGCAAGTTGTTGTCACCGCGTCAATCGCTCCAAGGGAGGTTGGAAAAAACTGGGCTGGGAAAGTTCGTGGCTGGTATGCCGTGCTAATGATAGCGCTGAGAAAGTTGTGCCACTTTCCGGAATTTATTACTTGCCTAGTTGACTGACAAGGTTCGTCGTTGATTTTTTTCCCCCTTGAATGACTTGAGACTCAATCAGGAACGTTTGAACCAGCATCGAAGAAGTCAGATCGCCGTCCTTGTGGTCAACGTCTTCGATGCTCTCCCGACTAAGCTAAATATTTACGGGATGGATGGTAGCTTGGGAAAATGACTGTGGCATGCGGCACGACCCCCACGTGCGTTACATCCAGCTGGAAGGTTCCATAATCTTATCGCTACATCCCCGAAACAAGTTTGGACCGCTGTTTTTCCGCCGCCATCATATCGCCCTCCCTTGTTTCCCCATTCCAGCCATGACACGCCCGCAACAGCGTCTGCTCGCCCAGCTCTCCTCTTCACCCAACGATATCGCTTCAGGGCTCGGTCAATGCCTCGAAGCACTTCGTCTCATCTCTGCTCTCCCCCGCACTTCCCCCGTGTTCGTTCACTATACCTCCGCCTCATCGCCCACCATCAAAGCATTTGGCAGGGAACAATTCTCTCGTGTCCCTCTCCGCGTACGTTTCACCTCTGTTTCACCGAACCAGTAACTGACGGCTGGAACACAAACGATCAAACACCATCGATCGATCGATCGTTCATCCGTCCATCCCATCTAATGCCGCGCTTCGCCTCCGCGTTTGCTTCCGTCTCGTCTCTCCGTGTAGACGGTGATCGCGCTCGTCAAGTCCTCCCTCTCGCTCCCTGACCCCGTCCGAGTTGCGAGCGCTGTCTTTTACAGCGAGGACGGCACGATTGACCCCACCCCGGCCCTCGTGGACGAGGACTCGTGGAAAGAGCTCGCGCCGTACGTGCACACGCTCCACGTCGAGGACGACCACGACCACGACATCCGCCCGTCAACGGCCCTGTCTGCCCTCTCGTCCCTCTCGGCCATTTCCCCGACCACGGCCGTAGGGTTTGGTAGCGTGCCCGCGCCAACGGCGTCGCCTCCACCAACCTCCGCCGGTGCGAACAGGGCGTCGGGACTCAACACGAACGCTTCCACGTTCGTGCCTTCGTCCAATGGGATCACTATCAAGACGAGCGAAGGCTCCAAGGCCGTCCATCTGCAGGGCCTGCGCAAGTCCTCCGCCTTGTCGCCGACCTGTGAGTGGCAGGTCTTCCGTTTCGTCTTGGGTTGTTGGAAAGATCGCACTTTGGCTGACGCCGCAGGTCATTGTTAGCACCGCAGGCGACGTCGCCATTTGCCATCTTGGATAACGCGGGCGGGTGCGTGTGAAAAATGCTACTAGTGAATTCTGGATCTGCCAACGCGGTTACCTGGGTCGGGCACAACTGTGTACATGTTGTGGATAAAGGTGATCGATTTGATTTGATCTAGTGTACGCATGTATGACCCGCATATATCCAACTCGAGACTAGTACTCCTCCTTCTGCCGCTTTACCACAAAGTCTTAACCCAAAAAGAGAGAGAGGCCCGATCGAAAAGAAACAAGGAAAGAATCCGAGCTAGGACGCATTTATATAAACCGCGGCGATCGACTCTAGGATGGGCAGTACTACCTCTATTTTAGAGGCAAAGACTAGAATAGATGGGGGATCAGCACGTCATAGTTTGATCTTTCGATATAAAACCCGTTTGGGACGCACACTTGCTCGGACAGTGCTGAGACAACGTGCTCAGCATTCCCCCCAACTTGCGGATGGCCACGATGATCTCCGCCTCGCTGCCTCGACCTCCGTGCGACGACGACGGTCCTCCAACGTCCGACCCTCCTGGTGGCCCTGCATTACGGATACGAAGCACCTCGTCATGAAAAATGAGGCAGAACGCGGTCCATATGATCTAAACGATTGTTGGAATAACGTTGAAATCAGAAGCAAGAACAAACCAACAAAAAGCAAAACGTACCGGATACATCGGACACAAGGCGGCCCGTACGCCCAACGCCTCGCCTTGCACGTGATCAAGCAGCCGCACGGCGCTCAGTGCCGCCTCGACGCTCCGGCGCCTGGACGAGCGGTACGTGGACACGAACGGTTTGTGAAGGCTCACGAGTGCAAGGGCTGTGAGGTGGACTGTCGAGAGCGCTTGCGCCCAATATTGGGCCTGCCCCTGGCCATCTGCATCTGCATGTGTGCGTGACGATCCGGATGCAGACGTAGCACGCGTCGCCGTGGCCAAGGCTGTGTTCAAGCACCGCTCCAGTAGCGCGTCCACCCTCGCGAAACGTGCCCAGAACTCGGGTGATTGGCAGATGGCATTGTCTGCATTGAAGAATAATTCATTGAAAATTGTTATTGATTAGTATGCCACCAGACACCAGCAAGGACAGCAGCGTACCTGCTGAAAACGACGCAATGATCGCATTCGCCTCGCTCAATAACACGGAGGCCTTGGCGTGCACCGTCGTGGGGTCATCTCGCTTGAAGTCGTGATTCGGATCGCGGAGTAACAGCTGGGTGACGTCGGATCTCGCCTGGAGTGTCAAAGAAGAAAAATGGATCAGCAAAAAATAGCATAAACACGCTGACGCACAACTGACCTCTTGCAATCCACCTGCAGAACTGGCAGGCCAAGGCACCGACATCGCAGGTCCTTCCCCACCCCCGCTGCCAAAACCACCGGCCGATCCGATCGGAGGTCCTTGGCCGACGGCAGCGAACCACCGATCGAGCACATACAACGCCCAAAACGCACGCACGCGCTCCTCCGCTTCGATCCCGTCTAACGCCGGTGGTAACGTGGTCTGCCCTACGAACGCAAACGAGTGCATGATCGTGTTTCCAAACCTCGCGGGTCCCTCTCCGGACAGCTCTGGGCCACTAGTGCCACCAGGACTGGCATCGCCCATGAACACGTGCGGATTCCGATGCAGTTTCAACATCACCCCCAGCGCCCACGTGCCGCTCGCGTAATACCTTGCTCCGACGACCTGCCCGATCCGCTGCATAAAGTACGACAACAAGACCCCGGTCTGGATCACCTGCAGAAAGACGCCGGGGTCAAGTTCGGGGTCCACGGTGCTCAGCGCAGAGGCCAGCTGCGCCTGAGTTTGTGCGAGAAACTTGTACGTGAGTGCGGTTATACGTTGGATTCTGCTGTCTTGGGTCTCTGCGTCACGGACAGGCTCGGACGCAGCTGCCATGGTAATGGACCAGAGGGTGAGCGCGCTTTGCAAGGCGGGCAGCATGTGCGTAGCGTGGATGCGAAGGTGGTCGAGGTTGAGGAAGAAACCGAGCTCCGTCGCGTAAGGGGCAATCGAAGACAGCCTATCCGTGTCGTAAAGGTATTCAATATTCATTGAGAATTGTGCCCACTGTTCCAAACGGAGATGCTCACGCGTGCCGGATGTCCACTTCCACCTCCTGTTCCGAGCCATCCACTGGCCTGAGCAGATCAACCGCGCCACCACCTATGTATGGGAAGTCATGGGTCAGCTCGATACCACACAAAAACGAAAACCAATGTGCACACCAGAGACATGTCCCGGGGACGGGGCACCAAGGGAACGATGACGGGGTTCGAGTAATGGTGCCTCTACTTGCACTTGCGGCCCTGGGGCAGCACTTGTACTGGAGCCCGCCGCATAGGGAGCGAGTAGCTCCAGTGAAGGCGTCACCTCGCCCGGATTCTCCAGCTCCCAGACTCTTGCTCTCAGTCGCGCGACGTCCTCCTCCAAAGTCAGCGTACGCGGACGCTGTCTGCCGTCTGTGTATTCGCAATCTTCGACGCGTTCGCCCCTGAGACAGGGGGTACACACCGGTCTAACACCGTCGCATCTCTGTATGTGGGCGTTGAGAAAAGATCGAGATCTGTTTAGTTCGTAGGTGCTCACCATCTTTCTGCGCCTGGATAAAGATCGTGCTGCGTTAAAAAAGCAAGCAAAATGCAAGCACGACACGAACCTACACGAGAGGCAGGCTTTGCCTCGCTGCAAGGCTTGCGCCCCTCCAGTCGAACCTTGAGGATCGGCCGCAGGATTGATATTCATGTTAGTGTTCGGGTTTGGATTCATATTGACGATTCTAAAGAGAAAACTCTGATCTTGGACTTGGGAGACGGAGGAAGGCCGACCCCCTCCGCGCTTTATAGAGGTACGATGGTGCCCGGCATGGCGATTGTGTCATGATATGATGTCCCCCAGCCTAAAAGCAATGACTTCCAAAGCCGTCGATATCTGGTTCGATGCGACCTGATTCTTTCTGGAACAGCGGTTAGCGTTCCTAGCCGAGACGAGACGGACATCGATGAATGAATGGCACACACCCTCCAAAACCGGACGACGGTCGTGACCAAGTCCGTCGGAAAATATGTCATTGAGAGCTGCGCTTAGTGTTGCATTCGGGGAGGTGCAATGCCCGAAGGACATGATGGTCACTGAGGCGTTGTCATCATCTTGCCCCAGTCCTACCAGGGAACATGCGATTCGAGAGCCGTGGATGATGAGCGCGGAGATGACAAAGACGAGACCCGCGTATTCGTCACGACAGAATGTCGAAATCCGAAAAAGACCATTCGCGAATGAAGGCGACGACGCGTATTTCTTTTCGGCATCGACGTCGGATCGGCCCTGTCATTTTGTGGAAATCATGATCACGACTGCGTGAGACCTGGTGCCAGGAGTTTACTTAATTCCGGTGCTCGTCTTAGCCGAGTCTCGATCTTATCAGATGCGTTGGGTTTCTACTAGTAACCAAAGTGGGATCTACTCACACAAGACGTCAAAGATAAGGACGGCTTGGATGTCAGCAGTCAAAAACTCGGGCAACTCGGAGGAGAGCATCAAATCAGAAGGTGGCCGTACATGAGCGTCTCTGTGCCTTGGCCGTAAGTAAATGTCAAGAGGAAGCACACACCGGCAACCCGGCTGTGTTCTATCGCCTATTGGAGATCTTCGGATTGATTCCATCTCTTGCTCGGTAGTCGCCGTATAGCGTGCGTCGCCTCGCCGAAAACTCGAGGACCCAGCGGCAAATAACATCCGTTTCTCCGATCACAGAAATCCTCAAAGCCTCGATAAGACCACCATCAACCGTGTTTAGAGCCTGCTTGCTTCCCCCCATCGAGTTATTGCACCCCACCCCCGCGTGTTCCTATCGCGTGCCACCCATCCAGATGCCACCCTTTCACAGAACACGCGGACGCCGTAATTGGCCCCTTTTCCAGTGCTGCCTCGTGTTAGCTACGTTCAATTTCGCGCTGTACCCAGCGGTCATTGCCTGTTCCATCCTGTCTGCGCCTGCTGTGCCTCCTTGCTAGCACAGACCTTTTTCTTTGTTGAACCTTCTTTAGACCCGTCGACGGGGTTCGCTGAACAATTTTGCTTCGACATTGACCACAGACGCCTCCATGGCGGACTTTTCTGAAGTAGGCCCCATCCGCATCGACACGAGCTTCCCCCGTCCACACAGTGGTGGACGAGATTTCCTGGCAGAACCCGTTTCTAGAGACCGTTTTTCCCGTCATAGCGGCCAGACCCAGCCCCGCCTACGAGACGTCACCTGGATATCCACCTCCCAATCCCATATCCCCTCGACGCACACGCACACTCCACAGACGCCGCGCTACGTTTCGTCGTCCGGATACCAGCAGACGCGTACCCCGACGCCGCCCGTACGCAAGTCCGCGCCTACGATTACGGAATCGGAGCTAGATGCAGAGTACATGACCGTCAGCGTCGACGATCGAGACGACTGCAACTATCAAGCGCATGTCTACGGATTAAATGAGGCCATGCCGGCGATGCCAGCAGTGGCGAACGGAAAGAGCGAGAAGAAGAATTTTTTCGTGGGTGGGTTACTGCGACGGCTGCCCAAGGTCATGTCCAAGAGTCGGTTAAGGGATCATGGGAAGCCAGAGAGACAAGGAACGGGTACGAGTACGACTGAGACCGGACGAACGATCTATCCACGTTATGCTGGTCCTTCCATGCCTGGAATCCCTGCGACGAACTCGGACGATATCCCGACTGTAGAGCGGCTTAGCAACACCCCACCGCGTGCTTCGTCAGAATCTCCACGTCTGCGTCAGGCTAACGCCACAGACAGCGACGCCAGCATAGGTGAAGGGCGACGAGAACGGTTGACGCTGGCCGCCGTCCGTGAACATTCGTTCGAAAACAGTCCCCATCGCTCGATACACGGCCCGCGTGCTCATTCCCACTCAGACGACACCTCCACCTCCAGTCGCCTCCCGTTTGAGCGGGGAGACCTTCCCAACGCCATGTCTACGCCCATCCTCGCCGACGCCTCCATCCGCATGTCCTCCCCCATCCTCGCCGAACCTCGACCGTCTGCCGACTTTATGAAGATGGAGTCGCCCATCCGCCCGCTCCCAGCCGAGTCCGTCCGATCCCAGATCGCGCGCGCAGGCAAGTTCGTCCGCGACATCAATCGTCTTCCCTGGATCGCCTCCTCGGGAGTCTCGAGCATCTACATACCCGGCGAGGCGACGACACGGCGGTACAGTCGGCCAATATCAAAAAACAAGGGGTCATCGTGGTACACGTCGCGCGCGAAGCCGATTGATCTGTTCGCTGGGCCGTCGACGACGGGCCTGCTCCCCCCTCAACCACAACATCCATTGGCGACATCCGCTGGCGGACCCCCTCATTCTGTCTTTCCGGCGCCATTCATACTTGGGTCGAGCGCCAATCTGTTGTTCTCGCAGCCAGCGCAGATGGGTAGTGGGATGGCTGTCAGTGGAGGAGGAGGAGGAGGATCTGGGTCGCCGTCGCATGAGGGACCGCCGTCGACGGACAGTCATGGGAGTCAGGCGCAGGTGTTGGCGCCTGCATACGTTGCGCAGCCGTTGTTCGTGTATCCGTCAGGGCTGCCTCAGGCGGGAGGGCCGCCAGAGGCGCAGTTTCCAAGGCCGGTGTACATGTTGGCGAATTCGCAGCCGCAGTTCATGCCGTCTGGTCAGATGGACGGGAGTGGGGGTATGGGCATGGGTATGGGCATGGGCATGGGCGCGGGTATGGGCGCGGGCCCGAGGTTGTTCGTGCCGCAGCCATCTGGGTTGCGGACACCAACGTTTGGATGACGTAGATAGGTGTACCATGAGGTTCGGACAGACGACCACTATTTGCTTCTTCTTTCATCTTCTTATCCAGCGCACACGTTGGTTTTTGTGTTGACCGCATTCGGCACATTGAAGGCAAGATCCTTTTCTTCTTTTTCTTGGAACCACTTTTCTTGTCTTCGAAGTTCATCTCAATCGCATCGCATACGTATACCCCCTCGCCGCGTCTTGTTTAAATTCCCTTGCATATCCACCAGAGTCACCTTTCTTAGACCACTCAGCATACTGACATCTGTTTCCTGGCATTTTCGATAATTTATGTCCTACGTCACCTGGGTTCATTTATGGAAGGGACTCGATGAAAATTAGGTCCGAGTCGACGGTGGTCCACATCCGAAGAACTCCAAGTGGAAGGGCACTGTGGTGCCAACACTCAGAACAGAGAACAGAATGTAAACGGGGCGTGAAATTGGTGAAGAAACGGGAGCAAGAGCGACTGCTCTTATATACCTACAGATACGTATCACGTGTAGCAGATCACTGGTATACAAAGGATTGGAATACAGGAGTCGAGAATGCCAGTAATCGGGTGATCGGGGCGTGCGTCTTACACCAAGTCGGCCGCGCCAAAGTCTTCATGTTGACCTTGTCTTGCCTTGCTTGTGTAATTTTTTTTTTTTTTGGGGGGAATGTCATGTCACGTTAGGCCGGGCATACCTGTAATTTTGAAACCTGGAGGCTGGAGGATAGAGATATGTATTACCCGTGGTCACTGGTGCATACCACGTACGCAGTTGAACATCACGTGATGATGTTAGTATGATCGTGCCTTCAAGTTTTTACTATCCACTTTATCCTTCATCAACCCAAGGAGCCACTCTTATCTTTTATCGATATGATACACAAACCATTGCTTGGAACGAAGATGTCTGTGCGAGTCTAGAGGTTGTAACTGACCGGTTCGAGAACGACCAAGACGAGTCGCACCGCCTCTCTCGCATTGCCCATCTTACTCATAGGCTGACGAGCGGGAATAAAGGTCCCTGATGTGACTGCCAGCCTCCAGGTGATTCAATCCTGGCTTTGCGCACTCCCCTCGTCTCGGCTCACGAAATTGACTCGCTCCCTCTAATAGATATTGCATTCTTGTGCTACTCGACAGAGCAAATCTAGGAATGTGAATCCGACAAACTCGGAAATGATGGTTTTGTTCCCTGCGGAGATGATGTAGGGATTCGTGATACGGCGGAACATCGAAACTGTCAGGGTGCCCTGCAGTTGGAATTATCTTTGTAAGTGTCCTTTTTGCGAAACAGCGCTCTATGTGTTAACATGTACAGAAGGTGATCCCCGGGCAATGACCCACGAGTCTGGCGGGTGCTGGTGTGCACAGGTTCAGATGAGTAAAGGGTGAATTTGATGAGTAATTCAATGTCTTTCAAAGACAATGAAGTGGTTGATTAGTACGAAAGGTCGACCCTGTTGAAGCAGACACCCAAACACGCGTATAGGGAAGGGTAAAGATCGAACTGGATCTTTCGATTATAGGAGCCTAGGGAAGACGCCTTGGTAAGCCAGTCATGGCGTAAGCTCATGGTTCTGATGGGCTCTCTGACAAACAGTAGAACGGAGGCTGACGTGGTCCCGTAAGACTATACTCGAGGCTCAAACTCCTGCAGGACGCCCTCTTTAGTACGGTATTAATCTAGTTCCCGGAGTGACATCAGAGGTTCACGGCCCCACGCAGGTGCCGTTCCTGAATTTGCTCAGAAGGTCGGCGCACTCTCACCACCGATTCGGAACTCTTTTGGACTAAGTTGCCTTTAGCGGTGTCTTTTGCATCACTCGGTGCGCCGGTTAACTCTCGGACTCATTTTGATTCTAATCCGCAGTTTGCCTGCAAATGAACGCAAAGCTGCATTATCTCTCCCGATGTGCGCCGTGTTTTTGGAAAGAACGTCAATTGATCCGAGCAGACGACACGAGTAGACGGGCGCTCTAGGTGACCCACCATGATGTGTAGCAAAAGAAAGGCAAGCTTCGTGGAGCCAGAGCTCTCTCACTCTCTAGGGTCATACCACTGTGTGAAGCATCTCCTGCGGAATCACCAAGAACTGCCTGTCTTTGCAATTGTCTGATGCTGCAAGTTTTAATATGGTGCTGCACATAAGTCCTAGTGGTCAGGACGGATGATATTCAACGACGATGTTCACAAGCAAAGACAAAATGTTCTTCTGCACCATTCGACGTTCAAGTTGGAATGACACTGCCTCGTACTTGGTGATATGCAGCCATCACCCAGCCTAAATATTCACTTTATCCACTGATTCGGAACGAGATCATTGGTCTACCAGAGGAAGGAAGGAAGGAGAGCTTTCATCGTTTGCTCAGGTTTCTACGATGACACATTCTTGTGAAGGTTTTTAATCCTCGCACGCCGGCCACGGGCATGGATAACTGCGGTGCATTGTGGTTTTGGTGCGAACGCGCTGCAGCTGGGGTTGAGCTTACGGGTAGTCCCTAATGACCTTGATATCGAAAGTCGTGCAAAGAAATGTTTATCGCTCTATTGTTCGGCACGGTGGTCATTGGAATATACCTCAAGTTGCTGATCTGCAGATACTACATACATATCCACCAGGGGCAAAATTCAGTGATAGCTTGTACTGCTTCACACATGCCATGTTCCTGAAGTTAATATTATTATGAAGGAAGTGCTTAGTCTGAGACCCACCTGAAATATTGGGTTTGCGGAAGGTTTTTGGGTAGTGACAGTCGGGCCTTTATTACAAGTGGCGCTATGGCACTTACCTTACTGAAACATAAAACTTCAGGTGTCGATATTTCAAATATCAGGCACGTATCAGGAAGGTGGCGGCGCAAAATTTTATGTTTCAGTAAGGTAAGTGCCATAGCGCCACTTGTAATAAAGGCCTGACTGTCACTACACAAAAACCTTCCACAAACCCAATATTTCAGGTGGGTCTGAGGTGGGTCTCAGACTAAGCACTTCCTTCATAATAATATTAACTTCAGGAACGTGGCATGTGCGAAACAGTACAAGCTATCACTGAATTTTGCCCCCGGTGTATCTGGTTTTGGGATATCCTCTGGGTCACTAACCTCGGACGGGAACGGGTGGATGATCCGACGGGATCGTTTTCGTGAGTTCAGAAAACCGTTATCGGATCTCCACAAATATAGCGAAGACACTGGCGGGAAGATCGGGCCACTGGTCGCCACCACTGGAAGGAGGCTGGCAATGGCGAGTTGGACGGAGTTTGAATAGTTCATTCAACGACACCGCACCGTGAGAATGTTCACAGCTCAGAGCCTGCAAGGCAAGATATTGGCCTCACTTCTTCTTTGGTCATTTCCTGCAGGAGCGTTGTGCTTGGAATCAATGTCTCCCAATGAAAGGGTTACTACTGAAATTCGTTTGATCCGTCGGCATATCAATGATTTGCAAGATCCATTCCGTCGGAATTCGCAGAAAGTACTTATATATTCGTCTGGGAATGTAAGGTCGCCTTTTACACGGTACACCAAGTTCGCCACTGCTCTGATCGACCGTCTGCCTCAGGTTATCACCCCAATCCTTGATCCAATGACCATAACATCGCTCAAATCCTTACAAGCGTTTGTGGACTGTCTCCCCGTGGCACGTCATTGGCGTTTCACTGACGTCGCTTACATACTTGCCGCCTTCTATGCCGCTGTCAAAGTAAGTCGTGCTGCCCGAGGCTGGATCAAAACGACTGCTCTCCGTGGACCGCCCAATCCTTCTTTCCTATTGGGCCTTCATAAAGTGCTCTTCACATCCCGTGACTCTGGGGCAGAGCTCGAGAAATGGGCAGAAAAGTATGGCGGAGTGTATGAAGTCGCAGCAGGACTGGGTGGGAAAAGAATTATGCTCTGTGACCCCAAGGCGATAGCACATCTCTATGGTGGGGAACCTTGGACGTACATATTACCTCCTGCCGGAAAGATTGCAACGGAGAACTTTGTAAGCATAGACTTGAGCCGGTACGAGATGCGCTAACTTGGGCACAGGTGGGCAAGGGAATATTATCTGCAGTGGGAGAGAGTCATCGCAGGTCATCACTTTCTTGTACTGCCTCTGCATGGAATATTCGGGTTAACACACTTGAGGCAGGCAGCGGAAGATTTTGACACCTGCTTTCAGCAACGCAGCGATTCGTAATTTAACACCGGTTTTCTATGATTCGGTTTACAAGGTCTGTGTCTGTTCTTCAAATTGTCGAAAGTCCATGGGGACTGATTTCCTCAGGCTAAAGGCGCCTGGGACTCCTTGATTGAGTCCGACGGTGACGGAAGTGCCGTGATTGAGGTCCAAACTTGGTATGTAGTGATCATTTGTGGCAAACTAGCTTGACGTCATACGGGAACCTAGGATGAATCGAATTTCGTATGGGGATGCCCTTGGCTTGATGCTCATGGTCACTAACCAGATTGATCTCTAGTCTCGACACGATCGGCATAGCCGGGTTTTCCCATGATTTTGGCTCGCTGGATGGTAAACCAACCACAGTGACGGAAGTCTTTGACGCCATCGGCAACCATGGGGGCCAATCACTGCTCATGTTTATTATTTCGTTCGCTCAAATATTTCCCTGGATACTGCACCTCCCGACTCCGCACTCAAAGCTCATTAAACGGCTGAATGACACGATGGGCGCGATTTCGACTGCGTTGCTTATCAAAACGAGGAAAGAGAAGGAGGCTGGTACCTTGGGAGAAAGGGAAGAAAGGTCTATTCTTGGCCTTCTAAGTATATTCATTGTTCTTAGCTCCCTGGCAACTCGACTGAGATTCTTTAGTTAAGGCTGAGAACCAAGACAATCAACTCCGTTTGACACCTGAGGAGGTGACGTCGCAGGTATGGCTCGAAACATTGTTTCGATAGATATCTCGATGACAGCTCTTACTTAGGCCAAAGTTCTGCTTCTCGCTGGTTATGAAACAACATCCAGTAAGACTGTTTATTTACCAAATTAGTTAAGGCCCACTTACCACGACCATCCTCTAGTCAGCTTAACGGTATTGAAAACTGGGTCGATAATGGGGCTTATCACTAACACATGGTGTTTTTGTTGTCTAGTGGGCACTAATCGAACTGGCCAAAAACTCGGATATTCAAACCAAACTGCGAACGGAGCTTCTCGAATTCGGGGCCGACCCGACCTATGATCAACTTTCTACCAACCTTCCGTACCTCGATGCTGTAGTACACGAAACGCTCCGTATGCATCCTCCCCTCCTTGATTTTACTCGTATGGTAAGTGTAAACGGCCTAAGTTAGAGCACCATCTAATCCATCGGCAAACATGAACAGGCCGCTGTAGATGACGTGATCCCTCTGAGCAAACCTGTACTAACTCGATCCGGAAAACTCGTTGACCATATCTCGGTTGCCAAAGGGACCCGCTTGTCCGTTTCGGTGCCGTCCATCAATCGGTCGACGGCGCTTTGGGGCCTCGATGCTAAGGTGTTCAATCCTGACCGGTGGATCAAAGACGACGGCATTCCAGCCGGAGCGAGAGAGGTCCAGGGACATCGGCACATGTTAACATTCATTGATGGCCCGAGGACTTGTCTCGGAAAGGGATTTGCCATAGCAGAATTCAAGGTATGTTCGATCTTCGTTTCGGGATACTAGCTCTGTTTCTATTCACTCTTCGCCTCTGAACAATGCCTTTCCCTTCTACAGACGGTTCTTTCAGTTCTCGTGAAGCACTTCGTGTTCGACTTTCCGGATGGACCAGAGACAGAGATAGAAATGGCAAGGGGAATTTTATCAAGGCCAAAAGTGGCCGGTGAGGAGAATGTTGCTGTCCCTTTGCGTGTGCGGCGTTTTGAGTAAGATTTAGGGGATAGAGATAGAGGGAATATGTCATGTTATAGCCTGACAAATCCAACAGTGCAGAACTATGCATGCTATGGTCTACCACTGCTTCATCAATCTGTCGCTGCACATACAGTCGTCCACCGCTGTTTGGGCCAAGGAATTTGTATGATTATGCAGAATATCCCACATTCTGGCTCCGCCCGACAGTTGTGATGATGATTCTGCGCGTTAGTAATCCTCGGGATCCTCTTGTTCATTTTGACCACAAATCCTCGTCTCATTCATTTGGGAAGTTATGGACCTGGTAAGACCCTTGAAGGTACGTTTAGGAAGCCCACAATCGAGTCAGTCTTACCATGACGAGTTTTTCCTCTCTTCCTCGGTCGGCCAAGTCCTCAACTTCAAGTTTGCAACTATGTATACACTTTCGCAACCCCTCGGCGACATGGAGAGCATTTCCACGATTTGTTCTTGGGGCTGCTCTGTTGATCATTGCCGTCATCCCAACATTGAAATAATTACTATTCAATCGATATGTACAGAGTGACGAAGACCTTGCAGATCAACCGGTCTATAAAGTTACTGGTTAAGGAGTATGTCTGTTTCACTGTGCCTTCTCTCCTATCTTCCGCACCAACCTGTTAGCGCTGCTACCCACCCATCTTCTCTTCCTGAACCAGGAACCTGCTGCTCAATATCGTCAATGTTATCACACTCTGAGCCAACTTTGACTTCTTGATCTTCCTGAACTCTTTTAGTTACGCGGTCTCATGCGCTATCATGCCACGATTCATCATCAGTATCCGGGAACTCTATAATCGTGACTATCGGAACAGATACCAATTTGAAGGGCTCGACACAGGGTTTGGTACTACGTACTCGCAAAATGTTAGCCATCAAAATATGGGCGTTTCTGGCATTGCGTTTAGGACTATGGAGGGCGTGCAGATGGAATGTGATACAGAAAGCTCGAAGGCAATACCACTTAAAGCGGTCGGGGGGTATGGGATGAAATCCAGGAAGATGGACGTATACTAAGGATTTCTAGGACATCGTTTCGAAACCGGTGAATCGGTCAGCGCTGAAAATTAGTAGTGGGCTTGATATAGAGTAAAAGTGAGTTTTCAAACGCTTGTCCTCCAGATCGGGGGAGCATGGACAATATATATATATGCCATTTGGCGCACTGCTAAGAAGCTAGCCCGTTCGTCCTTAGTCCCTCCTGGAAGCTTACTTGACGTTATTCTTGCGCGGAAGAACGACTTCTCTTCGGATCGGCGTCGACGACATCCAAGGTCAATTTTTGTTCTCTGTGTACACGCTTACAGTATACACTGTCTCTGCCGTATTTCAACAAACAGATTCTGTCCCTCTCTATCTGACTCAGGCCTGTTTTCGGATTGGCTCGGATGACTGGATCGAAACTCGAAACGGAGGGCGTTGACGTGGATTGGCGGCAGAGGTATAGTGCGAGAATTGCTCGGAGGACTCGGTCAGGCCCATCCGAACCGTGACAGCGCGAAGTCTTCAAAATCAGTCCGATCGAGTTGCACAATGTAAAGTGTCCGAGTCAGTGAATAATATTTCAAGTATCTGAACGTCGATGTTAAACCTTCTGTTTTTCTATTTGTGAAAGATGATCGATAATCTCCTGGATTGTAGAATCCAATAAATTGTTTTTCTGTCATCGTGCTGGTACCTGGCAAATAAAAAATTTGTCGACATGTTTTAGAGCCCTTGTCCGACACCCGCATTCCCCTGGTCTTCGATAGTTTTCTGCAAGAATAAAGTTAAATTACATACTGTTTCCGTCTACCATGTTTCATAGCGTTTTCTGGCACACAGTCCTATGAGATTCGAACACATCCGAGCCGAGAGATAATCCGCAGGTTCGCGCCTGTGGTTCACGGAACCGTTCCGGGCACTACTACTACGGGTCAGAATCTTGGCGACTGTGTACTTTGAATTCGGCGGTTGCCTAAAATTTGTCGACAACTTTGAGCTCCGCTCTGACAGAGCTGCAGACTGACTCAGTGACTGACACTGTCAGTCTTGACATGACAGTGACAACTATCCCCCTAAGAGCCCGCGGTCGTCGGTGTTCAACCGATTTCTGTGGGCTGAGCCTCACAAATATTCATTTAAATGAAACTTTGACGCTGATGCCGGGCCATGTACTGTACGTAACAGTTCAGCACCCTGCCGCAGGGATCAGATTGCAAGGCGGTGTCATCCTCGCCTCTTCACCCCCCGTTCCTTATCGCCTGCCAGTGGGTGCTAAATCGTCCATATCCCATTCCCTCATGCAAAAAAAATAGCGCCACACCGACTCGGAAAAGTACATAACCTCGACTTCGATCAACCTGCACTTAGGTTCACTCTCACCTTTTCTCATTGTGCCATGTCCTCCGGATCTGATGTGGCTAGCGTTGTACACAATCTCGAGACGGCTGTTTCTATACCCAGTACGTTTTCTCACAACTCCGATAAGAGAATAATGACCCTATAAATCTACTAGTGATTATACTTACCATTATCGGGTACGATTACAGTAAGTTCGTACTTTGTTTATGCTCTTCACCATGTGACCTCGTCGTCGCATTTATGTTTCTGGGACTCTAGTCCTTACATTTACAGATGAGGTATATTATCTCGCTCTCTCTCTCGTTCGATGGCTGATGAGTTACAATTTCTAAGGTAAACAATATCTGGGTAGGGATGGGCAGTTATCATCCACAATGTACGTTCATGACTTTGCAATAGCGAAAACCCTGGACGTGGGTTTCAACACTGTTCGTTATCGTACGTCGAGCGCTTCGTAAGACTTCTTCCGCATGCTCACCACCCTCGTTCCGTAGATCCGTTATATCGGTCTCCTTTGGAGTGTGTACGTCTCTGACTGCCGCCTCTCATATTCGAATACCTGCTAATTTCGAGTCTGCCCTCAAGCGCTCTTGCAATCAGTAGGTTTAAGGATATTACTGAGTGATAATTGCGCTGACCACATTTGACACTTGTAGTCGGTGGTATTCTGTTACCTGGTCCTGTTACCGTCAGTTTTTCGACACACAATTAATCACCAATGACCGTGTTCGATAGGTGTTGGTACCCCATTTTCACATTGTATTCGAGTTAACGGACAATCAGATGTAAGTTACCATCTGCAGTCATCGGTTCCAGTACTTATGAATCATGAATACTATTTCGCAGGCACAGCGTTGTTTGTGATTGGGGATTGGGGATACATGATATTTATTGCCGCTGCCGATCGTGAGTGGCTATGTTCATTAATTTATCGTTCCAACTTCCCTTGTGTTAATCGTGTCGTAGTGGTGATGATCCTGCGCGTTTATGCACTGTGGGGCCATAATAAAGTGGTCCTCGCTATCCTCATGTTCATCTGGGTATCACAAGTCGTCATCTCGTTGGTTTGGGAAATCCTATATTACGGACCTGGTAGATCACTTTCAGGTATGTTTGGAAGCCCCAATCCAGTCTTGAGCAGCGCGCGACGTCGACCTTGTTTTGAAAATAAAATCCCAGTGTCTGTCTCTCAAGTCCTCAATTACAAGTTTTGCGACTACACATCCACTACGGCATCCCCTTCTACGACTTGGAGATCAGTTCCCCGATTTTCTCTCGGGGCTGCTCTGTTGATTCTCACTGTCGTCCCAACATTGAGATATTCAATCGAGATGTATAAGGTGACAAAGACTTGGCAGAGCAACCGCCCCATAAAATTACTGGTTAGGGAAGGAGCGGTTTATTTTATTGTGTACGTCTTAGTCGTTGCATCTCATCTCCGTCATTCTCGCTCGTCGTTCCGTTTTCATATTTCGCTCAAAACGAAGCTAATCTTACAAACTCTTTTTCTGAACCAGGAACCTACTATTCAATATTGTTAATTCAATCACAATATCAAATTTCGACTTCCTGATCTTCTTCGACTCTTTCAGTTATGCGGCTTCCTGCGCTATCATGCCACGGTTCATCATCAGCATTCGGGAACTCTACGACCAAGACAATCAGCACCGACTTCAAGGGCTCGACACCGGCTTCGGCTTGTATTCGCAATCTGTTGCTTTCCAGGCTCCGAGCATTTCTGCGTATACCGATGGAGATTCGGCGGGCGACATGGAAGCGGAGGGAGATGTGGGAGATTCGACGGCAATACCGCTCAATGCAGTCGGAGACTATGGAATGAAATCAAGGGGGATGGAAGTGTAATAGTGCTTGTTCAAATCTCGGGCTCCAGATTTGATTCTCTGTTCAAATTCTTCATTCGTAGATGTAATATACTGTATATATATGGATAAATGTATTCAAGTAAATGTCTATGCTGCAGGAGAGTGTGACTGTGCTGTGGACACCCATATAGATTACTTTGATCTTGGATGCGTGGGATGCGTTCCGGATGCGACTGCAAAGTACTCCCGGGAGAGCCTGTTCATGCAGACCAGCTGGCAACTACTCTCAGATTGTGCAATGACCGTATGGTCTGGTGCTGGCAGCTTGTGTCTGGACCGAAAGTAAAAGTGTGAGCGCTTCAGAGAGTGTAGCAGTAGGGGCTGGTACGGGGGCCGCCCCTCAGTCTGGGTTCAAGCTTTTAAATCAGGCTCTGGGGGCGACACGGCACTGACTTGTAGTCCTCGAATCCCCAATCGGGCGTCCGCTCCCTCCCTTGACCACCCGAACTCAGCGTGCTTGCGAGCACTCTCAGCACTCGTGTCGCCCTCACTCTGATGTCGCAGCATCCGTCACCAACTCTCATCCTCAGTTCCTGCAGTCATCCACACTCAGCGTGCTCACGACCAAGGGTACACTATCAGACCCGCCGTCTGCTGGTGTACTCCTGTTCATGCATGCACTATCGACGTGAAGGTGTGCGAGGGCGCGTTGGAGTGCTGGGAAGGCGGGGCGTCGTGAGCAAGGGCGATGATGAGGGAAGTGGACTCGCATGCGCATTGCAAGCAGGACAGACAAAAGACGAGGATGGGGTGCGACGCGCGCGAATCCGACGGCGAGGACGAAAGCGGGGGATGGTGAGAGGTGGGCGACGAGAACGAGATTGAGGAAGGGGGCGGGGAAGGGAAAGGTAGAGGGCGACGACGCGCGGCGATCGTCGTGCACTCTCGGTGGAACGAGAGTGCGTATGGCGT